>OVAX01004953.1:354-10701 GCA_900406405.1 Lepidium africanum
ATTTTTTCAAAGACCGAGAATTGATTAAGAAGAAACATATTCCCCGGTTATGGATGCAATAACCTTCAGATTTTTGATGAGCCTAGCAGCATCTAAATATCTTGATATGCATCTAATGGATGTTGTGACAGCATATCTGTATGGATCACTGGATAATGATATATACATGAAAATCCCAGAAGGATTAAAGATGCCTGAAACATTAAGTTCAAAATCAAAAGAGATATGTTCAGTCAAACTACAACGATCACTTTACGGATTAAAACAATCTGGACGCACGTGGTATAATCGTTTAAGTGAATATTTGTTAAAGGATATACCAACAATGCGATATGCCCTTGTGTATTTATTAAGAAATCCCTATCTGGATTTGTGATCATTGCTATATATGTTGATGACTTGAATATAATTGGAACTCAAAAGAAGATCGATGATGCAAGAACTCAAATGAAGAAAGAGTTCGAAATGAAAGATCTTGGACAAACAAAATTTTGTCTTGGACTCTAGATCGAGCATCTTCGAAATGGAATTTTTGTGCATCAATCAAATTATACGAAAAGGATTTTAAAACGCTTTTATATGGATAAAGCAACTCCTTTGAGTACTCCAATGGTCAATAGATCACTTAATGTTGACAAAGATCCATTCCGACCTTGTGAAGATAACGAGGAAATATTAGGTCCTGAAGTACCTTATATGAGCGCTATTGGTGGACTAATATATCTTGCGAATTGTACTAGACAAGATATAACTTTTGCTACAAATCTGCTTGCAAGATACAGTTCGTCACCTACGCGCAGACATTGGAATGTAATCAAACATATATTTCGTTATCTTCAAGGAACAATTGATTTGGGATTATATTATAACAGAAAATCTAGTGTTGGTTTAGTTGGTTTTGCAGATGCAGGTTATTTATCAGATCTGCATAAAGGTATATCGCAAACCGGATATGTTTTTACAGTTGGAGGAACCGCAATTTCTTGGCGATCTCTAAAACAGACACTAGTCACAACCTCTTCAAATCATGTAGAGATAATTGCCCTTCATGAAGCATGTAGAGAATATGTGTGGCTCAGATCAATGACTCATTATATACAAGAAGCAAGTGGAATAATCATAAATAAAGAGCCAACAAAATTGTTTGAAGACAATGCTGCATGTGTCGCTCAACTCAAGGAATGATATATCAAGAGCGATCGAACAAAGCATATTCCCCCAAGGTTTTTCTCCTATACACGAGAACTTGAGAAGAATCGAGAAGTGGATATTCAATATGTTCGTTCAACGGACAATGCAGCTGATTTATTTACAAATGCACTTCCCACTACAATATTCATAAAACATGTTCACAGCATCGGGATGCGTCAACTACGAAATTTATGAAAGAGAGATTAAATCAGGGGGAGACTACGTTACTGTACTCTTTTTCCTACGTTATGGTTTTTATTCCAGTGAGTTTTTCCATGACAAATTTTTTAACGAGATTATACGTAACATATTATAATTTGGATAATTAAGGGGGAGTGTTATAAAATAGGATAATTATCTATTTAAAATAATTATAAATAAGTAATTATCCAAAATAATAGTTTAATATTTTTTTACTCTTACCGCCTTAGTTGTTACTATATATATGAATGATTCCATTCATTTGGTAATTACACATATCATTGTAAAAGATAAGATGAATAATACACTCTCACTTACGTTTAACACACTATATCTAATATTCTAATATAATAATATAATATTATATATATTTAAGTTTTAAGTTTATAACAATTCCCATTAAGAAAAAAACCAAGAACTGTTTCCAAAACAATATAATTATTGGATGAACGATAATTAAATCGCAGAAATGTAATTTGGTTTACTGGTTGGAATCGAAACACGTTGGTTTGGTTCATTAGTGAACGCATCACCGTGTTAAGAGTCTTTTAACTCTTTACAGACTGAGAAGCACAACTCTCAGTAAAGCCCTAGTAAAGAGGTAGTGGCAAAACCGAAAATAAGTACAAAACAGATAATTGGGAAATTGAAACGATGAGAGGGAAAATCATTCCCCACTTAACGAGCGAGCGGGAATAAGAAAGGAGAGGAAGACAAGGAAACTGCAATGGTGACGACGGCGATGAAGAAACCGAAAATTGAAGATGGGGAAAAAGAAGTAGAAGAAATAGAAGCAAAATCAGTAATCCCAGATACTAGAGAAGCTCTTTTAGAGTTCATGGACCAACGTGCCAAGTCAATCCAACGCATTAAAGACCAGATTTCACTCTTCGAAAGGAAGGTCTCTTTCTTTATTTTGGACTCTATGCCTCTTATTGCATTTGATTTGATGTTTTGATTGGACTTCCATCTTTTTGTAATTTTCGGTTTAGGTTCGGCTTATTGTACATTGCGCATCAGTTTTGTTTATTTTCTTTGCATTTCTTTAAGGATTTGGTTGATTCATAACTCCTAAGATTGATCTTCCTGTTCAGATGCGCTGTTTTGTTTGCTGATGATATTTTATCTTGGAATGTACACACCAAGAGTCGTGCGGTTTGGTCTTGTTCTAAATATACTGAAACATGTGCAGCTTGTTGAAGAGAGAAATTTGATGGCAGATGCGGAGGTCAAATTTTTACGACTTGATCGTGTTGAAAGTGGTGCCAATTCAAAGACAAATCCAAAGATGCCTGGTAAAAATGGAAGTTTACTTGGTATAGCAGAGTTCTGGAATGAGGGAACTAGAGCGAAGACTGCCAATGAAACCCCTACTCCACAGCCACGTAGTGAGATGGAATCCTCAAAACTGCCATCCATTATTTTGCCACCTTCTTTCAAACGAAGAGCTCCTGCTTCTGCTAGAACAGAAGTGAATGAGACCACTCATCCTCAACCCATGTCTACACGGAATTTTAATGTACCAATGAAAGAGAAAAGTGAGCCTGAGGCTAAGAGATCTCGTAGTTTTCGTAATGAAGTGCTAAGGGAAACCCAAGGTCAAGATAACGAAGATCAATACAGCTCTTCAAGGGATTATAACGTCAGGAAAGAAGACAGAAGTGGCCCTGAGGCAAACAGATCTCGTGGTATTCTTAATGAAGTTGTAAGGGAAACCCAAGGTTCGGATGACGAAGAGCCACTCATTTCTTCAGTGTTTTATAGTGGCCGGAAAGAAGACAGAAGTGATCCTCTGGCCAAGAGATCTTGTAGTATTCCTACTGAAGTGGTAAGGGAAACCCAAGGTTGGGGTAAGGAAGATCGACCCTTCTCTTCACTGTTTTTTAAGGGACGGAAAGAAGACAGAAGTTGCCCTGAAGTGGTAAGGGAAGCCCAAGATTCGGATGACGACGAGCGACCCATCACTTCTAGGGATCGTAATGTCCGGAAAGAAGACAGAAGTGGTCCTGAGGCCAAGAGATATCGTAGTATTCCTAAAGTAGTGGTAAGGGAAACCGAAGGTCGGGATAACCAAACTCAAGCGGGGGCTAGATATATCCTTACTAATAAGGATTCTGCAAAGTTAAGGAGCAGAAGTTCCTCTAATATTTCTCAACATGGCCAACAGGAAAAATCCGGTAAAAAGCTGTTATTAGGTCGATTTGCCAGATCTTACCTTCTCATTGTGTCTAAACCTGCTGTTTCTTTTCTTTTTCTTCATAGATTTCCGTGGACATGATGAGTTGATAGCGCTTATAGGTAGAAGCTCTCTGCGTCCCACAATTGAAGCTAGTACTGTAAGTATGCTACCAAGTGGCCACACGAAAAGAGTGAGAAGTCTTGCTCTCTCTCCTTCAAATCGTGAGCTATTTGCTACGAGGTGCTTTTACGTTTTTTTTGGTTTTTTCTTCCTAAAAGTGAACACCAGACGCTAGCTAATGTATATACTGCCAGTCATGAAATTTGGTCTCGTAGCTGTAAACTGAGGCTTTGTGTAGATGCATAAGACGGAACCAAGAAAGACATTAGACAAAATTTGCCAATCTAATATAAACTTGACTCCTGTGCTTAATCTTTTCCTTCAGTGCTTTGGATGGGGTGGTTCATTTTTGGAAGCTTGGGTCTGATAGGTAAGCCTGCTGTAATATGCCTGATCTTTTAATTATGATTTTTCCTGCTGATTGTTTGGAGGGGTTATAGGTCATATTATTTCAAATCCATATAGATCCCTCTGATTATAAAATGTATCAAGTTTTATTTCTAATGTAGATTTTTAATTGACATCATTTTTATCCGTGCATTTGATTAGTCGGCGAAATTTAGTTTTTCTTGTATTTGTCAACAAGTTACAATATATTGTTGTACAAGATCATGAGATAGACTTTGTACAATGGTCGCTACCTGCAAATTTTTGGGTCTCATGAAGCCCAATATTCTTTCACTCTTATCTTCATGATTCTTATATAATTTAAATATCATAGGTACTAATCTATCCATCAATGCTTCCACCATTGATCAGGTCCATAGCTACTCAGTTTAAGACGGTTAATCGGATTACAGTAGACCAGAAGAAATGGGCAGAAGATATAGCTTGGCATCCACACAAGAGTGCACTTTTCTCCGCGTATACTGCAGATGAAGGTCATCCTCAGATATCTGCCTTATATCTGAACGAAGCTAATGGGGTAAAAATTATATGAAAAGCTATTGCGTTCTTTAACATTATACCATATTTGTGATTTCATATTCATGAGTGGAAATGTGTACTAAAAGTAGTAGAAGGGTATCTTGATCTACATAACCTGTTAATAAAAAATCAAATTAGCTGGAATGTTTTGGAATTTGGTCTGATCGTGATCTAACTTGATGATTATATTGTTTCATCTTTTGGGAGCTAATTGTGTTAAATTTTTTTGCATCTTTGTTCATCTGCAGAGTTGTGAGTCAAAATTTCTGGAGGACAGGCCTCATAGTAAAGGTGTTATCAACAGAGTCATGTTTACGCCTTGGGATGATCCTTGTTTCATCACAGGTGGGAGTGACCATGCAGTAGTGCTATGGCAGGATCAACGTGGGAATAATGCGTGGAAAGCTAGGCTTCTACATAGGGACTTGCACTCATCAGCTGTGATGGGAGTTGCTGGAATGCGCCATAACAATCTCATCTTGTCGTGTGGAGACGATAGGAGATTTGTTGGGTTTGATGCCCGAGAAGAAAAAGTCACATTTAAGCACAGACTGGACAACAGATGCACAAATTTGCTGCCAAATCCGCGAGATGTTAATTTGGTCATGGTTAGCACAAGGTAAAGCAAACTCCTGATTTAAACGTTCCCCTCAGAAAGCAATTTCCTCAAATTCTATTCATTTGTTGTGCTGTATTTGCAGGCAACTAGACCGGCAACTGAGGTTATATGATGTTAGATTGCCTCAAACGGAACTATTTTGTTTTGGGTGGAAGCAAGAAAGCAGTGAGACGCAGTCAGCTCTAATAAACCAGTCTTGGTCTCCAGATGGTTTACACATCTCATCTGGTTCTTCAGACCCTGTGATCCACATCTTTGATATCCGATACAATGCACCAACCCCGTCACTCTCAATGAAAGCTCATAAAAAACGAGTGTTTAAAGCTGAGTGGCACTCTTCTCATCAGCTGCTCGTCTCAATCTCATCAGATTTAGCAATTGGTATTCACAAGCTGTGGTGATAACTATTAAAGCCACCTCCTAATCATTGAAGACCAGTAACTCTAGAACTTGTCTTGGGAGTTGCATAGGTCAATTTTTTTTTCTTTTTTCTTTTTGGTTTAATGTGGGCAAAGTGGCAAACTACCAGACACATGTAGCATTTTACATTATCACTCTTGCGGTATAAATTTTTGAGTAGCACGTTGGAGCCAATTGCCCTTCAGATAAGAAACTATTTGTCGACTTCCAATCACTTTTGCTCCATAGAGTGGTCTCATCTCCAAACTCAAAAGATTTTTCTTTATGTGATTCAGTTCTTGTGATAAGAAGTACAGAGATTCATAACAAAGCATAGCTTCAACAAGTGAATTTGGAAAATTTAACCAGAGACTTCTCCACCTTGCTTGGTGAAACGAGCATATTTGTAGTTTTTTATTTTATTGTACCAAGAAATTTCAATTCCGAACCGGTTTAAGGCCTTTGATCTCCAAATAACCAGAAATCAGAACCATAGTTTTTCGTCTCCGTCTATTCAAGCTCTTCTCCTCCTTACCACCGACCTAAAGTCTGTGAGAAGCTAAAGTCTGAGTTCTTTCGTAATTTTAAATTCGATTCTTATTCGATTTCAATTAGTTTGATTCAGGCTCAGTTCGTCTATGGCTTCACCAGAGAATATTGATGATTCATCCGAAATTCCATCCCCGTGGGTGTATTTTCCCTCTTCTGCAAATTTATACGCTTTAATCCACTGTATATTGCTTTTAATTCGCATCTCTGTGGTTGAGAGACAGGCCAAAGAACATTTACAAGGATCCTGACGACGGAAAGCAACGATTCTTACTGGAACTTGAATTTGTTCAATGTCTCGCCAATCCTACTTATATCCACTGTAAGTTTTTCTAGTTTCGCTATTCTAGGATTTCGGATTCGTTCTAGGGTTAGGTTTTCTGCTTTCTAAGTGTTCGGAATTTTACATGTGAGCAGTTTTCTTTCGTGTAAATTCTTTGATTACTTAAGAGATTCTAAATGCATAATGGGATTCAAAACTGCTTTGTTCTTAGAGTTCTACCATGTAAGTAGTGTCAAGTGTTCTAGGTATCAGCTTACCACCTTCTCCTTTACATTTTTTTAAAGACAAAAATTGCTCTTAGCCTGTGGATTCTGTTTTGCAGACCTGGCACAGAATCGGTATTTTGACGATGAAGCATTTATTGGATATTTGAAGTATCTTCAATACTGGCAACGACCAGAGTACATTAAGTTCATAATGTGAGTTGGAATATCTACTGGAATTGTAATACTCTTATCTAGGAATGGAAATAATAATTTGTGGAATTGAAAAATAACTTATGCTCTTCTTGTTTTCTTTGTTTCCTCATGTTTTTGTATCTATGTTCTGTTATAGGTACCCACACTGTCTATATTTCCTTGAACTACTTCAAAATCCCAATTTCAGAAGTGCTATGGCCCATCCCGCAAACAAGGTAAAAGATTATGTTAAAAATTCATAACTAAACATGCCACACCAGCATATCAGTGAGCACTGTAAATAGGGAACTCTTCAAATGTTAAGGTTATTTGGTGTTTTTGGAATGGATTTGGGCATTTTGGGGCTTTGGAGTTTGGAGAGTAGAGGGCCCTACTACAAACCATATTTATATTTTGCTAGTTGGGTTCTGTGATTCTGCGTTATGTTCGTAGATTCGTGAGATAGAAAAAGTTGTTGATTGCTGCAAACCATATGTCCTTAATAGAATTTTTGATAGGTAATCTGTTGTTGTTGAAGTTTTATAAAGTTTTGAACCCGTCCTCTGTTGCATCTGTGAATTCATAGGAATTGGCACATAGACAACAGTTTTACTATTGGAAGAACTACAGAAACAACAGACTGAAACACATATTACCTCGGCCTCTTCCAGAGCCTATAGCTCCACCACCACCCGCTGCACCTTCAGCTTCTTTGCCACCAGCGCCACCTGCAACTGCTGCTCTATCTCCTGCACTTTCTCCAATGCAGTACAATAATATGCTTTCTAAGAATGAAACGAGGAATATGAATTCTGCTGCAATTGATCGTCGGAAGAGAAAGTAAGTGCTCCTTTCTCCTTCCTGATTGCTTCTTCTTTTTCTTGCAAGATAACTGCAAATGTGGTAAGAAGAGAAGTAACACTCTTATATGTTGGTCATATAATATCAGGAAGGGTCCATAAGCATTCCTTGCCCTGAAGCTTACCCCCATGGATTCCGGATATACTTTTCTGCCTTTCTTATAAAAGTAAGCTTACTTGACTCAGGTTGCAAAAATGTTGGAGGAAGTTATATACATGGTGTTCAATCTTTTTGTATGATACTCAACCCCCAATCAGTATCAGTCTTTGTCTTTGTTGTTCTGATAATAGAGATCCATGTAATTGAGCCTGTCGGCTATAAGTGAATGGTAGTTTTGAGATTGATTTAGTCTGTTATATTTCGTATGATATTTCTCGGCTCTTTTACTAGTTTCAACAGAAAACTTATTGTGTCATGAATGTTCTAACTCATGCAAAGTAGAATTGCAGAGAATGTAGGACTATAGAGTCACCAGAAGTTTGAAACGATGAAATTGATGCATTTATGTTCTGCAAAAGATCTACATATGTTGCACTTGTGGTTGTATGGTATTGTAATATGAAACATGATGTGTGTGATGAAACTTCTTTGAACGTACTTAACGGTTCAATTTTTAGTCCATGACAAATGATGCAAGAAAGAAAAACAAACCATTTCTCTTCGTCAAGTCAGAAAGCACCAAGTCAATTATCAATCACAACTTTAAGACCATATTTCTAAGTCAAGTAATATTTGTTTTTCCATCAAAAGTCAACTATCTGTTTTATAACTTTTGTTTGATTATCCTCATGAATTTTTAAAATTATTTTCAAAATCCTAACATTATTAATTTATAAAGTTCTGATTTATATATTTTACCAGAACAAATGTAAGTTGAATATAATGTATCACTATCTAAGACCATATTTCTAAGTCAAGTAATATTGTTTTTCCATCAGTAGTCAACTATCTGTTTTATAACTTTTATTTGATTATCCTCATTAATGTTTTAAATAATTTAAAAATTCTCACATTATTAATTTCTAAAGTTGTGGTTCATATATTTTACCAGAACAAATAAGTTGAATTTAATGAGCCAAATTTTCAAGTGATTAGGTTTTTTTTTGTCTTTTTAGTGACTGAAACCTTAAAAACACACGAGAAACAGAAAGCAGTTATAACAACACTCTTGTCTTTCTCTGTTTGTAAATTTATATCTTCTAGAGCTTGGAGAAGGTTCCTGATTCTGAGAAGTGCTTTGAGTCCCACTTCCTAGTCCTAAAGCCTGAGAATTACACAGCTCTATTCCCTGCACAGGAGTGAAAGCGAGGCTTGACGTCAAACCAGAAGTAATCCCACTTCCTGCATATTGTCTTTCTTTGAGCTTTTTAGCGACCTTAGCATTAAGTTTCAGCTTGCTCGGAACACTGGAAACACGCAGCCGTTTGCTCCCAGCCTGGCCAAGCATCCCATAGCCTTCACCTAATCCATCACCAAGGGAGCTCTCTTCAGGTCTACCAAACTCCATCCTGTTAACCAGCTTCCGCATACCTGTAATTGCATACCTTTCTTTCATTTTCCTTAGGCTCGAAGCCTGGAACAGGAAGTGGCTTAGGTTGTCTTGCAGGAGAAGTTTCTTGCCACTTCTCAATCTTCTATTAGAGTGATTAGATTAGTTTGGTTAACTTGGTTAACTCTGGTTTAATTCTATTAAACCATTGAACCGACTATTAGCATTTGTTATATAACCATCATGTAACAGAACAGAGTAATAACAACGATTCTTTTTGATTCCCGATTCCTTCTTCTTCCTCCTTGGTTACTCTCTGTAACTCTGATATGGTATCAGAGCGGGAAGTTTCCGCTTCTTCCTACTCTTAATCCTTGATCTCTTCTTTGATCGTTCTTCAATTTGAGCTCAATTTCAGCTCAATTTCATCTTTCTCTTATATCTCTGTTATTCCGCAGAGATTCTTCTGTTTTCTCGCTTTTCTTCATTGATTTTAGTTGTTCCGCTTCAATCTTTGAGAAACTATGGTGGTTATCCGTCCAGGTAGGAAACATCCGATTACGGCAAGAAAACCCGTGAAATCGAATCGTTCTTCAAAATCTGAAACATCGGAGCAAGAAACTGCGAATAATCAAAATTCTGCTGTTTCAAAGAATCCTTTTGGAAATCTGAACTCGGAGAATCAAGTTTCAGCTCAAGAAAACTTCAATTTCGAAGGTATTCAATATTCTCCCTATTACCTTACTAGTGGAGATAATCCTGGTGTTCCTATAATCTCAGAGGTTTTGGATGGTACAAATTATACGACTTGGAGTATTGCTATGAACATAGCCTTAGATGCGAAAAACAAGATTTGCTTTGTTGATGGTAGTTTGCCTCATCCGTATACCACCCATCCTCACTATAGAATTTGGTCCANCCATCCTCACTATAGAGTTTGGTCCAGATGCAATTCAATGGTGAAATCATGGATTCTAAATTCTGTTGACAAGCAAATATATGGTAGTATTTTGCGGTTTAAAGATGCTTCTGAGATTTGGAAAGACTTATTAACAAGATTCCACATTACAAATCTGCCACGATCCTATCACCTGACTCAACAAATCTGGGCTCTGCAACAAGGAACGATGG
>OVAX01004954.1:0-10697 GCA_900406405.1 Lepidium africanum
GAATTTCGTTTCATTTTATATCATCTTTGATATTTAATATGTAAACCTTAAAAGTACAAGCCTAAGTACAATGTAACCTCTTTAAATTAATACTCTATAAATTAATGTACACTAAAAACCGCTATAAAATAATATAATTTTATGGTCCCAAATTGAATTTTTAGTTCAATTAGTATATCGATAAATTATTAATCTCTATAAATTAATAAAAAATATAATTTTAGTGTAGTCTTAACATTATAAATTTATAGAGTTTTATCTGTATACAGCTGCTTGATATGTATGTACAAGCTTTGATAGAATGGGCTTATAGTTTAACTTATTTTAAAATATAGAATGTTATTTGGTAGAAAAGATGCTTTAAATTAATTGTCCAAATTCACTACTCTTTCTAGATTACTTTTACTCTTATGAAACGTAAAGACTAATTTTATATTATAAAAAAGTAAGTAAAGTCGATAAACCAAACTTGTATATCGAATTGTAATAAAGCTTTGATTATAAGAAATTGCTCTTTTTATTGATGCTTAGAAAATAATTCAAAATTAAGCACCTCTCAGAGTCATGCCTTTGGTTACAACTCAACCAAAGTATTTATAGGCATTAACACAATTTGTTAATTTCCTTTTCTTATTAGGAATAGTTCCTTTTATTCCTAAATTTCCTTTTCTTATTAGGAATAATTCTTTTTATTCCTAATATTCTAACAATATCTTAGAGAATATCTTAATCTAAGTAACTTTCCTAAATTACTAGAAACTTGTTCACCAAGACATTGTTGAATACTTTGAAGCTTATCCAACAATCACCCCCTTAAGCTTCAAGTCTTCACTTGCCAAATCTTGAACACCAATCTTCGTAAGCAAATATACTGGTTTTCCAATTACTATCTTGATCTTATATAGTCTATTTGGAGACCTGTTGGTTCGAACTAGAAGCTTTCCTTTCGGATTGTGAATTGTCAAATAATCTTCTTTCATCCTTACATCACATCCAACTTCGGTACCTTCTCCCAAACTTAGAATATTGCTTTTTAGGCTTGGAATATAATAGATGTTTGTGACAATTTTGTTCTCCCGTTTTCCCTTGAAAGAGAATTGCTCCTTTCCCTTTGATTTTTACATGAGATCCATCTCCAAATTTGACCTTTCCTTTGATGTTTTCGTCTAGCTCCGAGAAATATCCCTTGTTTCCAGTCATGTGATTACTTGCCCCATTATCTAAATACCAAGTTCCGTCTTCATCCTTTTGTTGTTTGAATTTCTTTGGATTTAGATTTTCTTCATTCAAGTATACCACCTCATGCATATAGAGAGATTCATCGGCTTCTTCGGTCTCATTCGCATCTACCAAGTTTGCTTCTTGGTTTTGTGGTCTAAACTTTCGAGTTGGACATTTAGATGCAAAGTGACCTAGTTTCTCACATCTAAAACAAACCACCTTAGACATATCTATTTTTCCTTTTGGATTTGTTTTGTTTTGGAGATCCCTTCCTTTTCCTCGCTTTACCCTTCAAGTTTTTAGTTCCTTGATTTGAATTTGTATAGAGCAGCTCATTCTCAAAACTTTGATCTTCATCGGCAATTCTTTCTTCAAAAGCTTTGAGTCTCCCAACTAAATCTTCAAAACTTGTGGGATTCAAATCAAGAATTTTCTCAAGAGTAGCCGTGATATGTATAAACTTTCTTCTTGGCAAGTTACTAAGAAACTTCTTTACAAGTTTAGGTTCCTCTATTGGCTTTCCTAATGCAGCCGATTTTGAAGCTAACTTTGATAGATTTCCCGCAAAGTTTTCAATACTATCGTTCTCACTCATTCTTAATCTTTCAAATTAGGGTTTGGAGTCTTGCTTCCTTAACACGTTATGCACCAAGATATCAAGCCTTTATTGCCATCCATATTCCTTTGGCGGTTTCTTGCTCACCAACTTGCAAAATAAGTTCCTCCGATATCGATTGAAATAGCAATGCTATTGCTATATCATTCTTCTCGGGATCCTTTGAATCCCCATCAACAACTTCCCAAACCTTGTTGATTCGTAATGACACCTTCATCCATAGTGCCAACACCGTATAGTTCGTGGATGTAAGCATAGGGAAATTTATCGTGGTCGTATGCTCCTTAGATCGAATAGGCTTTTGATCAACATCTCCCATGATTAATCAAGCTTCCTAGATCGATAACCTTGAGCTCTGATACCAATTAAAGTTGATAAACCAAACTTGTATATCGAATTGTAACNTTGATAAACCAAACTTGTATATCGAATTGTAACGAAAATTTGATTATAAGCAATTGCTCTTCTTATTGATGCTTAGAAAATAACTCAAAACTAAACACCTCTCAAAGTCATGTCTTTGGTTACAACTCAACCAAAATATTTATAGGCATTAACACAACTTGTTAATTTCCTTTTCTTATTAGGAATAGTTCCTTTAATTCCTAATTTCCTTTTCTTATTAGGAATAGTTCCTTTTATATCTAAATTTTCTTTTCTTATTAGGAATAATTCCTTTTATTCCTAATCTTCTAACAATATCTTAGAGAATATCTTAATCTAAGTAATTTTCCTAAATTATTAAAAACTTGTTCACCAAGACATTATTGAATACTTTGAAGCTTATCTAACAGTAAAATTAACACTTATATATCAAATTAAGCAAAAAAAAATGATGTTGTTGGATAACTATGTATTATTAGTCTTGAAATCTATCAAAAGGGAAAAACTAGTTACCAAATTTCCAATATATATATATGTGTGTGTGAGCAGTTCTGAGGAAAAAAACCAACAAATTGAATTTATATGATTAACTCCAATTCTTTCTACAAATATTATAACATATAAATCAACTTTGTATCAATTTTAGAACATATTACTTTTGGTAATAAAAATTTCAAAATAAAACTACTTATTGCATGATATGGAATATACAACCTAGTAAGTAACAATTATGTATTTCTATTAAAGTTTGTCTGTTAATATACAATATTTTTATATTACGATTTGTCTTTGCTAACCCGAAATTAATAAATTAATTTAGTGAAGTTGTTCAGATTGGTACGATCGAGTTTTGACTAGATATATGAACTAAATTGATAGAATGTCTTTAAAATTATTTTAGACATAATTGACAAGAGAGACGACGAATTCGAAACTTAACAGTCAGTACCATCCTTAAATAATGAAACAGTACAACTACACTAAATCTATCTCGAGAAGGTGTATTAATCAACTCTCATTTGTAATTTCATAATTAAATGTGCATTAACAAGCAAGTTCATTATAAATTTATATGTAATACATTCCAGCAAAATTCACTCCTGCACTAGTATAATAGGATTACTCAAGTAACTCTTTGAATTATTTTAGTCGATACAAGAAGCTTGTGGTCAAGTGGTAGGAAGCGGGTCTGGGATTTCAAAGAGTTCGCAGGTTCGATTCATCTACTATGCGAAACTAAATCACAATTTTCTAGTCATCCATACATGGATATGAGCCCATTTTTTCGACCCATTTGAATACCCGGACGTGAGGGTCTATCTATGGGCTGCACCACCTCAGAAGAATAGTCCAGACTCTTCCCATAAAGTGTGAGAATTTCTGAGTTACAAAAAAAAAGGTATTTTAGTCGAAAATTCGTTAAATATTTTTCATCACAATTTTCGTAAAGTTTCCTTAATAAAGTATTTTTTTTTTCTCTATATAATTTAGAAGCAAATTCCTGCTAATCAGCTTGGCATAATAAATAATGTTTAAGACTGATCATGAAGTAAGTATATGAAAAGTAAACTTATTATGTAAAAAGTACGAAATTAGATGGCAACACCTTTATATTTTCTCAAATATAAACCATAAATTCGTATTACATCATTTAATTGTTATATAGCGATAAACACTCGTAATGGATAGAGTTAGTTTTTAAACTTGGCCTCAAGCTCGTTGACAACATTGACATCTAACTTAAAGGCTTGAGCGAGAATATCTGGATTGATTGGAGGCGTTGAGCCAAAGACAGTATCAGCAATTGTGATAACACCAGCGTTCTGGCTACTCAGTCCTGCAAAGGCAACTGCAGGGGTGTTTCCGATATTCACTTGAAAATGGATCATTCCTATTGGGAAGACAAACACATCACCGGGATGCAACACTTTGGTGAATAGACGGTTGTTGTCTTGATTGGAAGACACAAATCCGACATGTAATGTTCCCTCGAGAAGGACAAGTATCTCAGTGGCACGAGGATGCGTATGAGGAGGGTTTTGTCCATTAGGAGCATAGTCTATGCGGACCAAAGATATTCCCATAGTGTTTAAACCAGGAATCTGATCAACATTGACTGTTGTCACGTTTGATTTGACATCATTATTTGTGTCTCCTGCCTTGTTGAGGCCTGAGAAGAAAAAGTCTTCTGCCTTTGCTTGCTTCGGGTCCTTGCAGAACTTACCATTCACAAAAACTGCAAGTAGAAATATTGATTCGAAAATATATTTTAAAACACTTAGTAGTAATTAGTAGAGATCGACTCAAAGAAACAGAGCTCTTTTACGTACCACCATTTTTGAGGTCACCAATGGCCACACAGAAGTCTTGGAGTGGACTTGGATCATAAGCTTCGACAAATGAAATGACCAAAGCTGATATTGTAATCAGAATAAGAGACTTAGAAGCCTTCATTCTCAGACGAAAGGTTCTGTTAGATGCTTTTGTATTCAAGACTTTGTATGTATGTGTGTTTGATTGCGAATTGTGAAACATTTGAGCTCAGTATTTATAGGAGAATGGCGTATGTCATATTTGACGTGATCCAAAGTTACTCTTTACTTTTGCAATTCGCATGTTTCAAAGTGGCAGTTCAAAAAACGTTTAACAAGTCTATCGTTTACTAAATCTTTCTTTAATTATTATTCGATTTGAAATATTTTTTATATGACCTTCTAGATTCAAGTTTGGTAGAATATTGATATGCATCATATTTACATTTATTTTCATTAAAATTTTGATTATTTCTCATAATCTATGAGTCACATTCATTCATATTTATGCAAGTTCTCTTTAGTTTTGCAGTTTAGAATTTAAATAGAATCGAATCGCATTTTTTTGCTCGTTTTTGAATCTTTTAGGTGGATTGGAGCTAAGTTTTGAAGATGTGGAAGCTAAGGATAAAAACCTAGAAGCAAGAAAGCATCCAAGAGGAGAAGAAGAGTGAGCAACGAAGATTCTCGACCATTTGGTCGATAAAATGATCGAGACTTTGAGCAAGAGAGGTGATGAGATGAGACTCCAAAATCTCGATCATTTGGTCGAGAAAATGTGACAGAACTTTTCCAACTTCAAAATCTCGACCATTTGGTCGAGATTGTGCTCGAGATTTCTAACACATCACTTGTCTTCATTTTATCCAATCCGGTTTGTCCTCAGTCGACCCGGTTCCATTTTTAACTTAAAACCCTATTGTTTAAGGGTTGAGAACATCACTCTTTTAATTTCCAGCCACCTTAGAACATATTTGAGAGAGAGTTTGAGGGAGAATACTAGAGACCCTTGTTGGATGATGATCACTTGATCATTTCTTCGATCTATTGAATCTCTTTATCCTTTCCTCTCATTTCTTTCAGTATGTTTGTCATTTCTTTTTTTGGTTTTGTGTTCCTTTGTTTCCATGAGTGAGTAGTCTTTTATAGCCCTGTGCAATTTGGGTATCGGATCAAGTTCGGTTCAGATTATTTGGGTTACGAATTATTCAGTAAAATAATGTAGTTACCAAATTAAACCTGAATCTATATCGGATCGGGTCAGATCGAATTTTAGTCGATTTCGGGTTTTTTGATTTTAACCCGAACAAATTATATTGATTATAATTTTAAATTTTTTGAAGTCAATAAATTAGATATCATAGGATTCAAGGTCTAAAGTTTAGTTATATTAGTCAACAATATGATTATGTACAATTAATTGGCTAAATGTTAGTTGCTCAAAAAAAAAAAATAATAATTACATTATATAAAATAGATACAATTATCTAAAACTACATATATAATCGGGTTATTTGTCTTGTTTGGGTTATACAGGTAAAACTCGACCCGAACCTGAATTTGTTGGGTTCTTTAAAACTATATCCAATTGGGTATTTAGGATTATCCAAAGTATTACCATATACATTATCTCGGTTCGGATTGGTTCGGGTCGATTCAGATAACTCGAATTGGACAGGGCTAGTCTTTTAGATGGGTTGATGGTTAGGTAGATCTAGGGTTAGATGAGTGATTTTTGATGCTTAGTTTGTCAGATTCCTTCATATATGGTATTCTTAATGCTAGATTTATCTTGGCCATTTGAATCTAGATGCTAAGAAGTTTCATGCCCATAAGGTGTTTGTGAAAATTTCTGAAAGATCTTTTTATGAGCTTTTCTTCGGTAGCCATTGGAAAATGCAGTTAGGGTGATTAGTAGACTTAATGTACTTGTGTTTAATGCTTATTGATTGATTGATTGATTGATTGGCAAATGGAAGTTTAGCTCAATTGGTTGATTAGTATAGAGGTTAATGTCATTGAAGTGGGTTGGTCTAGAGTTGTGTTTCATGTCCTAGGTGGAGCTTAATTGTCATTTTAAGTATCTTTAGTCGATTATTTTTCCCTTTGATCAATTGCCTAATCAAAGACCCATTGCTTTCTTGATTATCTAAGTTTGATCTTTAATTTCTTGTTTTGTTTGAGTTGATCTTTGTTATTGCTTTGTTTGATTTTGGTTTGTTTTTAGTTTAAGCTTAGTAGTCTCTAGTTCAAATTTGAAATCGAATTGCTTTAGCTTATATTTGATTCTAATGGTCTTAATGTGTTGATTATAAGTTCCATTTGGATTCGAAACTCAAATGCTTTCAATGATGGTTGTTTGCGTTTGTTGATTTAATTGATAGTTTACAAATAAACGTAGCATCAATTTGGTGTCGCTGCCGAGGAACTTATGCAATTAGCCATTAAAATTAGATTCAGTTTAAGACTAGAGTTTTTATTTTGTGTTGTTACTAATCTTTTTAGTTTATTGTCTCTTGATTCTCTTGAAGGTGCATGCAACGAAGGAGTCACCAATGAGAGATTCTTGAGTGTATTCCAGAATTAGGGGCAGTTGAGAGAGCTAACAAGAGAGCAGCAAATGAGAGACAAGCTAAAGAGCATGAGGATCACTTGAGACGCCTAGGTATGGAAAACCGAGGCAATGAACCACTTGGGGTAGATAATGAGCAACCTCCACGGGGAGATGTCCATGGTATTGGGGTTCAAGCTCAAGTTTCGAGGGTTGGACAGTTGGGTGCAAGACTGATAGAAGCTTTTGATGAGCCAAATTTGAGGGAGACGAGCTATGGAATCCCTACTCCCGTCATAGCTGCAAACAACTTCGAGGTGAAGTCGAGCTTGATCAATATGGCTCAAAATCATAGGTACAACGGATTGCCTTTGGAGGACCCGTTAGATCACATTTATCGATTTGAGAGGCTTTGTAGGACGGTGAGGATGAATAGAGTCCTAGAGGACTCAAGTAAACCTTCTCTCTTGGGAACAAAGCTTCACAATGGGAAAGAAATATCCCTTCGGATTTGGTGTCTACTTAGGAGAATTTCAAGAAGGAGTTCATTACTAAGTTCTATCCCAAGCAAAAGACCGCTAAGATTAAAAATGACATTACAAGCTTCAAGCAAGGAAGTAATGAGAGTCTATTGAAACATGGGAGACGCTTAAGGAGTATACAAGGAGTTGTCCTCATCATGAAGTCTCTAAGAAAAGCCTCTTGGGAATCTTTCACAGAGGAGTGCTTGAGCAATATCGATGTGCCTTAGATACCGCAAGCTATGGGAGCTTTACCAACTTAACGGTAGTCCAGGAAGAGCAATTGATTGAGAATCTTGCTCAAAAGTGATGCTTGTTATGGAGGAGACTATGATAAAAATTTGAGGGATCATGATTTGGAAAGCCAAATTTTTTAGATTTGAGAATTTTTCCAACTTTTATCCAAAAGCTCTAGTGTATCTGAATTCTCCACCTAGATGTTTAATTAGTTATCTGTGTTTCTATTGTGTATTCTATTTATGTCACTGTAATCTTGAACTTCTAATCTAATAGAAACAAATGTTTGACAAAAACAAAAGTACAAGCCATTAATACATAGAGGAAAGTGTACTTTGGTCGAATTTGGTATGGTCCTTTAGAGACATCCCAAAGCATAAGTAATTTGTTTTGCCCTTCCAGGGTTTACCTAGGGATTGTGGTCCTCGGTTGGGGTCTGACAATTCAAAGTGTATGAGACAAGAAAAAAAATTGTTTTTTTTTTTTAAATTCTGATTTTACTGGAAAATTTTGACGAGGGTTGCAAGAAAGATTAACTTCCCCCTTCATTTTTACACCTTGCTCAGCTATATATGTCAACTTAGCTCTGGCTCAACTAATCATGTTCTTAATTCCAACGAGAGCTCTTTTGACTGCTTAAAACAAGAGAAAATTGTCCAAAATGAGCTCTTTTGACTGCTTTAAAAATAAGAGAAAATTATCCAAAATGTATCTTTTAAGTTATGAATTGTTCAAAATATACTTTTTAAAAATTTATCAAAAATATACTTTTACGTGGACAGTAAGTTGTCTATGCTAGACATATATAGTGAATTATGGACATTAAATCGTCCAGGGTAAACATATATAGTAAATTATGGATATAAATCATCCTATGTAGATATATATAGTAAATTATGGACATAAATCATCCCATGTGGACATAATTGTAGATTATGTCCCCGTAAAAATACATTATCGACAAAGTTTTAAGAAAATATATTTTGGACAATTTATAACTTAAAAAATATATTTTAGACAAAATTCCCTAAAAACAAACATCTGGATTTGGACCTTGTCTTGTAGTTTACTTTGATCACATGCTATCAATTGCAGAAAATTTCTTATAAAAAATAGTTTAGAGAATACGTCAAGTAAGTATTTACAAAAAACACGAACAAATCTTCTATCTAAATCACTGTCTTGATAGAAGAGTAAGCTATCGTTTAAATGTATGTTGGTTGGTAAAAGAAGATGCTTTAGGTTAATTTTCCAAATTCACTGTTCATTTAAGATTACTTTTCTCTCTTATGAAACTTAACGACTAATTCAATATAGAAAATTAGGTTAAGAGTACAATACCAAATTAAGCAAAAAATCATCATTTAGTTGGTTAAATGTCCCAGTCTTGAAATCTATCAAATAAAGGGTAAAACTAGTTTGCCAGATTTATTCAACATATATGTGACCAGTTCTCAGGAAAATAATTAACAATTTGAATTTATATGATTAGCTCAGATTCTTACATTACAAATTTGTTACACATACATCAATATTGTATCACTTTCAGAACAGATTAGTTGTGGTAATCAAAAATTCAAAACAGCACTTCAGAATAAAATTACCAAATGCATGATATGGAAATATATAAATCACAAGATGTTATGATAATCTAGCTAATGACACTGACATTATAGGTTTGATCTCTTCCCATTACAGGATATAGATAAAAAAACGTTTTATGAAGTGGACAATAGGCTATGGATCAAATTGTTGACAAAAAGCATTGAGCATTAGGATATTTTATAGATTAATGACATGAAAGACAAAGAATTTGAATTTTAACTATTACTATTATCCTTAAATAATGAAATAGTAAAATTAGACTAAATCTGGCAGCAGAAGTTCAAACCCTCTCCACTACAATTGGTTAATGAAATTAATGGAATATGGTTAAGTTTAAACAAAAATAGAATTTAAGTTAAATTACCACAACCGAGTTGCTTTCACTATGTTTGTTAGGATGATTTAATTCGATTCCTATCTGCTATATTGTGGTAACTTAAAAAAAAGATTTTAGGGATGGAGTTTAGGCTATGGATGGAGCCTTATCGATCCAATTGTTGACAAAAAGAAAATTAATTTACAAAGAACATAGACAGTTTGAGTTGAATAACGTAGAGTTCATGATCTACACTGAAGAGCCGAAAAGTATAGGATGATCCTATATGAACAGGTATAGTACATCCAGCCCTTATAACTATAACTATGTAATAATTACAAGATTAATTTTAGCCAAGTGGTTAATTGTCCACCTTGCAATATTCCCCACCCAAGTTGGCTATAGCTAGTCATGTTATCCAGCATTATAAGATTTAAGATTTGAGTTTAGGGTTTGGGTAGGAATCTTGTTGATCTAATATTTGACCCCATAAAAATCTCTCCTCGACTAGGATAGGATTACTCGATTAATACGTTGAATTGTTTTACTCAAAAATTCTTGAATAAATATTTTCACGATGATTTTGATAAAACAGGCTCAATTGATTTTCGTTAATGGAGTATGACTTTTTTCTATGTAATTTAGAAGCAAATTCATGCTAATTAGCGTGACATAAAAACTGATGTAAACGACTGATCATGAACCAAATAAATGAAAAGTAAACTAATTACGTACAAAGTATGAAATTAGGTGAACAACACCTTTTTATTTTCTCAAGCATAAACCTTAAATTCGTATTACATCATTTAATTAAGTGTGAATATATCTATAAACACTCGTAATGAATAGATTTAGTTTTTAAACTTAGCCTCTAGCTCTTTGACAACATTGACATCCAACTTAAAGGCTTGAGCAAGAATATCTGGATTAATAG
>OVAX01004955.1:0-10695 GCA_900406405.1 Lepidium africanum
ACAAAATGATTTATCTTAAACTTTGGTCTACTTAATTTTAATAATTAGTATTTAGTAAAACTTAATTATATTGATAACTATAATAATTGATTATTTAAATATGCAATTTTTATTCTTTAAAATAATGTATTATGAACATTTTTATAGTATATATCAACATAAACTTTAAACAATTTTTTAATTGATTATTTGCTATATAGATTACATAATTATTGTTAATATAGAAAAAAATAACATCGGTTTATCTTTTATAGATGAATTCATTTGTTAATCCATTGAATATAATAATAATAATAATGAAAATTATGTTTTTTCAGATAAACTTAATTGGAAATATGGATTTCTCGTTGATACCAAATGATATTGTTCTCGACATCATTTCTCGATGTGCACCAGATGGAATTGATACCATTCGCAGCGTGAGATTAGTTTCTCCACAATTTCATGAGCTATGTGATAGAAATGAAGTTCTTCGAAATATTTTGTTAGATTGGACAATTCCATTCTATCCACTGATTGGACACGGCCGGGTCAATTTTGATAACTTCTATCGAAGGTTATGTGATTCAGGTAATTTCAAAGCTTTATATATGACTGGTGTTGGAGAATATTTCTGTGATTTCATGCTCATAGAAGGGTTAGATAAATTATATTGAGCTAGCAAGTTAGGGATACCGGAAGCATCATTTGTCTATGGCATAGAAACAAAAATTTATTTCATTGTGATTAAAATATCATAAGGCATATGATGAAAACTCCATAGAATAGGAATATGATGAAAAAGAGAACTCGTATGAAGATATATATATATTCCTGATTATAAACTGATATGCCTAGGTTTTTATTTTTGAAATTGAATCAGCTTAATTAATGACCTCATATATTTTTTTGAAGATAAACTAAATATTAGGAAAAGAGATATAGTTAGTTGGATTAATATATGAACAAAATTCATGAATATATAGATTCAACATATAATTTATTCTGCTAATAGTTTTAATAATTTGATTTTTTTTAAATTATTTCTTTCAAATATATGATATTTTTGATAATAATTATATACGGTTTAATAATGATATAATATTTGAATATGAAGCTAAATATACATTAATGTAACTATAACAGTTAAATAAATAAATGTAAATCTCCTATATTATAAAACAAATATACGGCAATACAATATACTATTTTGATTCATCTTCCATCAAAAGTTAATCTATATAAAATAACATATCAAGAAGAAATCTTAAGCAAAGAATTTTCTAATCGAAGATTGCAAAGGTGAATTCTTCAGTATCTATCAAAACGAAGGTAATCATTCAAATTTAGGATTTATGTACTTGTTATTTAATAATAGTTTTGGTGAATATTTTGATCTAATTTCAAACCAAAACCTTCGTTGTCATCATAGATGAAAAGAGATAAGTACTTAAATAAAAAATAATAATAAGTATATTCTTATACTATGACTTTGATTATAAACAAATAATATAGGTAAATTCAGTTCTAAACATAATGAAGATTTTAATATAATTATCTGTGTAGTTTTTTCAGAAACTCAATTCACTCGCCAAAACAAAGGAAACTTTAGAAGAAACGCAAAAGGTTCCTATATTGTCATTGCCATATTATGTCATAATGATAATAGCCAAGATAAGTGCTTCTGATTTCGTATTCAATCTACTAAACCTCTGTTTGGTTAGCAAGAGATTCAAAAATATATGCGATAATACAGAACTCATAGCAAATATGGAAATTAAAGAAGTCCCGTTATATAAGTGTGAGGGAGAAACAGAAGAATTCTATGAAAATTATAGTAGATTGTGCAAGGCAGGAAATCCAGAAGCATTATACAGAATAGGAATTCTTAAGTTTTTTCATGACAACGAAAGAAAGGAGGGACTTAGATTGCTAGAGGTAGCTTCCTTGGCTAATATTCGTAAAGCTAAGTACCTATACTCTATGATTCTTATATGCATGGGTGGTGACAAAAAAAAAAGGGTTTTCAGTTGATGTCTGCATTCCTGAAAACAATGATATGAGAAACCATGAATGAACTTTTCGAATGTAATAAGCAAGTCAACAGAAAACTGAGTTTGAAAGCAAAACTCATATGGAGAGACTTACAAAACATGTTCCACAAAAGTAAGTGCTATTGTAACGGACAAACATCAATATTTCTGCAAATTGAAAATTTGAAGATTATGTATGGCGCAAAAAATGATATGCTTTCATCTTTAGCATGTAATACTTGTCTATGGAATGACCAAATAAGATTTTGGTATTCAAGTATTTACATTGATCATGAAAAATACTTTTTCTAGATTTCAGTTGTTTTTTTTTTATGAGTTCCAGATTTGAGTTATTTATCATGTATATGTTGTCAAATAGATCATATTTACAATTCAAAGAATCGTATGTTTGGAGTTTGAAGAAAAAAATAGATTGTATCGAAGGGAATACGTAACTTGAGGTAAATTTTTATTAACATATTTGTATTCTACCTTTGACTAAATATTATAAAAGATAATATCATTAGTTATTCAAAAGATTTTTCCGAAATTCAGTAAATCTGTTTATATGATAGAATTAATTATTCAAAAGATTTTTTGAAATTCTGTAAATCTGTTTATATGATAGAATTTGCTACATATTTCAAATCAACAATAACTAATATTAACTCCGAGTGACATTACCAAATCTATAAATTGAATTATTTTATAAGGATTTCGAATAAGTTCTATTGGTTGGAATAAAGATAAAATCACAATTATATCAAATATTAGAAACAACTTTAAAATAGAAATATAAATAACTATATAGTTAATATGAAAATATTAAAAACGAACGTAATAAAAAAACAACGAAACAAAAAATTAAAATCCTAAACATAATATTCGAGAAGCAAAAGCCTGACTTGATGATCCCATAAGCAGATCTCACACATAGAAGATGTATTCATATCGTTCTCAACACCGTAGTCATGCCAAAAATCATTGAACCTTACAAATCTGGTAGTCTGACCATTACAATTACAGTTATTTTTTATGTAAGACCTTTTCAGCTCCGAAGACACACCAACAGATTAGGACGCAGATATATTTCAATTTGAGATCGATGTCTTTCAAGGTTTTCTAATATTTGTGACATAAGAGGCATGATCAAAGTTGACAAAATTTCTAAACCTTTTCTTTTAAGTTCACCTCCAAAACATAAGAGGATAAGACCATAAAGATATGTTGCCTCACTAAAATTTTCTCGAGCAGCTCCATGAAGATATATAAGATCTTCATCTTTACGTTGATCATAAAAATAACATACTATTCCTAAACGGTACAAAGCTTCTGGATTCCCAATACTACATAATTTGTTGTATTGTTTGTAGAATTCTTCAGCAGCGAAATAATATGGATGGAACTCTTGTTCAGCGAGTGATAAATGTTTAACAACGTAAGCTTCAGCACATATAGCCTTCAACTTCTTTCACACTAATCTAAGATTAAGTACAGTTCTCAAAGAAGCAGAAGCATAAATAGATGTAATTGTGATTATAATATCATGCGGCAAAAGAATGAAAGACTCCATAGAGTAAGAATACGATAGAAAAAGAAATAAACCTTGTATGAAGATATATGTATATATATATATAATAGATTATAAGCTCATATTCCCAAGATTTTATTTAAAAAATCGACTCAGCTTAATTCATAACCTTATAAATTTTGTAAAGATAAACTAAATATTAAGAAAAGGGATATTGCTTGTTGAAGAAAGCGATCCAAACAAAAAAAAATATATACTATTTTGTCAAAACAGGATCTTATATAATTTTTAATAATAGAGTAGATGAAAGAGAGAGAAATACATTGATTAGGTGTTATTTCGATAGCCAATCAAGAAACAAATAGGTAATACTATAATCTTACTGATACTCTCCTTCTAAAGTATTTGTGACTTCATGATGCCATAAACATGTTCGACACACATTTGAGGAAGATATTTCTTCACTTGCACCATAGTTGTGCCAAGCAATGCTGATAGAAAGAAACCTATTAGTTGAACCATTGCAATGACAAATCTCTCTAAAATATAATGTCTTCAACTCGGATATAACACAATTTGTGACCTTAGTCCTTAGATATCTACATACCAAACGACGTAGACCATTAAATTTTCGCATTGTTGATAATATAAGAGGCATAAGAAAAGATGACAAAAGTGTAAAACCTTGATGTTTTGTAGCTTGTCCAAGACATATGAGACTAATTGCATAAAGGTAGTTTGCCTCAAGAGAACCACTTTCTGACGCATCACATAGCAATGTTAGACCTTCATCCTTACGATTGCCGTAAAAATAAGCCAATATTCCCAAACGATACAACACGTTGGGATTTTAAATAAGACGTAACTTGTTATATGTCATGTAAATTTTCCGAGGATCTCCAAAATATGGGAAGAATAGTTCTTCCTCCATGGAAAGTGATACAAAACACAATGATCATCACATATAGATTTGAACTTCTTGCAAACCAACCTGAGGTTACGTACAGAAGATAGAGAAGACGCTTCACATCTAGAAGAAATTTCGAGTAGCATGTCATCGGCCAATTCAAGTAAAGTAATTTTATTTATTCTACTTTCTTTGGTAAAGAAAGCCATCGAGATAGAATAGAAAGCACAAAGTTTTAGACTAAGTAAAGAAAAAAATCTTATATAATTATAAACAGATTATAATGAAAAAGATACAAATATAATGCTTATGTTTCGTTTCAAAATTTATAAAGGAAATAAGTAGATGATACAAAACACGATATTATTGTTAGTATTTGAAGTTTATCATGATTGTGTCCATGTACATAGAGAAGAGTATCTACTCAATAACCACCTTATTTTTTAGCTTTACTGCTTTTAGATTAAACTCTTGTCACTAAACTTATGAAAATAAATAGAAAAACTTAAATACGATAGACAGATCACTCAGAAATCTTGTCGGCAATATTAAATGACTTATTTTGTTAAAGACAAATAAATGAATAACCAATAACCAAGTTAAATGAAAATATAAAAATAAGCAACAAAACATAATTTTAATTCCATAAAGAGTTTTTAAAAAAAAATGATCAAACTAAAACTGGAACGGAAAAATCAACATATAAAGAGTTATTTCTAATCTTCATACACCAACTCCTTCCTCAGATCTACATCATCAAATCCACACTTAGTTAGTTCAACACATAGTTTCTTAGTTGAGGACAACAAAGAATCATCAAACGAATCAGACGACATACTTTCCTCTTTGCGCTTTAAAGGAGTCAAAGAACCCAAATTAATATCTTGAAATAAACCATTGCTAAGTACATTAGCTGGATCAAGTGCTCCAGCTAGGTCAGATACGTTGAATGTATCATTACCATTCTGAAAATTATCCTTATCAATACTAAGGACAAATTCATAACTTTTTCCAACCAAATTTCGGATAGGAGTAGGAAGATTTTTTGGATCTTGAATCTAAAAAAGTTAAAAAATTAAAAAACCAAAATCAAACTTACATGTTTCACAATAAAAACATATTATCGAATTGTTGTGTAACAAATAACACTAATCAAAGCAATTGAAGTTACCTCATCAAAGGAACCATTCAATAATTGAGATGCACTTTTGATTTAAAATTTCAATTGCTTTATTATCCCATAACATACACTTCGTTGATCCAGATTCATCCGACACACATAAGTGAAGCTTAAATCTAAATGATCAAAAAAATAATTATTTCCAAATTAAAAAGTAAATAAATAAACAAATAAAATTCAGAAAAATTAAACAAACTAAAAAATGATTTATTATACCTTGGAATAACATTAGTTGATTTCAATTTGCATCTACCGCACCAAAAAACTTTTTTCATCATCTTTAGATTTGTCTTCATCCTCTTTCTTTGGCATTGTTGACAACCAAAATAATACCAAGACCAATCAGTGTCGATTGCAGTAATATTACATGTGATCTTACATTGGAAAACCTATAAAACGAACAACCTTTGAAAAATAAAATTTAGAATTAACGGTATCACTCGAGAAATTATAAGCCATTATGAACATAAATCAAATAACCTCATTTATCTCAAGCATGTCCTTAATACTTTTGGATTCAACAGAGGCTAACGAATCTTTATCTTTCGTATACGGCAACACGGCATGGAGTTGGAGAGCATTAGCATCATTCAGCAAACTGTAATACACATATCAAGTTTAATATACAATTAGGAATATCATAAGAAATTAAAATTGCATAAAACACAAAATGGAAAATTACAATATAGGATTCTAACAAAAACCGTAATTATTTATTTATACCTATTGACGAAATCTTGGACAATTTAAAGTTGAGAATTGATCAAAACTTGAGACGTATCATAAGCACTCGTGATGTGAACTTCTCCTGGATGATAAATAAATATAGTTATTAGTTTAAATAACTAAGACATATAGATAACAGTAAATAATTGGATGAACAAAAATTTCTACCTTTATAAGTAGTCATTTTTTCAAATCGAATTAAGCATGTAACAACTTTCCCCATAGTGTACATGGTATATGTGTATCACTAACAACAAAATTTACAAATACATTACAACGTAATCTCAGTAAAAGTCGATAGTTATTAAACAGAAATGATACCTTGCATCCCGAAGATGGAATTGGATCTTTAACGTCGGTTTGTTATTAACCATGATAGACCTCATCTCGCCAACGTTAAGAACTTGTCCAAGTACATCTATATAAAAATAAAGATATATATATATATATATATATATATACAAATATATAATCAACCAATTTTGTAATATAAAAACTATGAAACTGTTAACTAAAAATTGTTAATCTTACCTGTAAGATAGTCTGCATCCAAACGATTTTGAACAATGTCATCAAAATTAGTGAGACGCAAATATATGTCATCTGATTTTGACGATACTTTGACAATGATACTTGCTTTATTAATGTTAAGTCTGAAGGGATGATATGTGGCTTTGTACTTCTCTCTTGATTTAGCTAGACTAAAATCTTCAATGACCAACCAATTGCCTTCTTGCACATAATAAGAGAATTTACAAACCTTTTTCTTTTTTATCGTTGCATGAATAAGAGATCCCAGTAAAATAATACATAATTATTAAATTTAGAAACATTAGTAATGTTGAATATCAAGTATACAAAATAATATGGAAAAAAATGTACCCATTCATCTGATACGATCATATCCAAATTATTATCAACATAGGCACCAAAAGGTTTCCATGCATGCAGAACTTTGACACAAATTCTCCATTGAGTCTTGAATGGTCGAAGTTCCTTCACTGGAGTGTAAGAAACCATTGAATTTATTAGTCGATTATTATGTGATTATATGAAAAGATAACAATGAAGAAAAGTGATTTGAGGGTTAAAGACTAATGGACTATATATAGAGTACGATGAGGGTTAGTATAAGGTTATCGTGGAATGTAAAATTTAAAAGATTCGAAGTTATCGTAACCATAAAATATTTAAAAAATATCTAAACATAACGAAAGCTAAAGTCGGTATCTACGAAAGTTAGTTGCATTGTACATCTAGATATCACATAAACAATATAAAAATCGTAGATTTGATATATCTAAACTATAATATCGACTTTTCAAAATCAAATACAAAAAACACCACATAAATTTCGTAAAAATCGTATACATACGGTTTACATCTGAACAAATATTTGAAGTTCTCCTTATGACAAAATTGAGTTTTCAAAATCAAATAAACAAAGATAAATTCATTAGGTCCAAGGGTTATATGGATTATCCATAGATAAATTGGATAAATCCGATAAGAAATCAGATATCCATGGATTATTTGGATCAAAACTATAAAAAAGATGAAAACAACATTAATGAATTTTATTTCTCTGAACAAATCGATGGGCAAATATGGTTATATTCGACTAATCAAGAGATTTTTTTGTCTAATCATTCAAAGATCCAATTAGATATTGGATGATCCTATCACAAATCGGGCATAAATATTAAACTTCCGAATTTGCCATTAATGAGCATTCAAAGATCCAATTAGATATCGGATGATACTATCACAAATCGGGCAGAAATATTAAACTTCCGAATTTGCCATTAATGAATTCGAATCAGGAAAAACAAATCGAGGGACAAGTCATGTCATATTTACAAAAAGGAATTTTGAGAAAAAGAAGTCAAATGAACCCAATTAATAGAATAAATATAATTAATATACCCAATAATAATTGTGGAATTGAACAATGGTTTGAGTTAATTCTAACTGTATGAAATAGTTGAGAAATAGTATTCAACAATTCCACCTATTCCTCATCAGTTAATGATTATTAAGAACTAAAAACAGAAAATCAAATAAAATAAAATAAATAAATAAACAGAAAATCAAATCTTTTAGCTTACCGTCTTCGGCAAACTCTAAAGTTTAGGAACCCTAACTGTAATCTTACACAGACTCGTTTCTTCTTCTGCTCCTTTTTCTTTTGTTGATAAATGGTTTCTCGATTGTTTTCTTATACTTTGGTATTGGATATATCATATATGGCTACCAAAAAGAGGAAACTTGACTCTACGGATGTAATCAGCTCTCTTCCAGATGAGATACTTGCTCAGATCGCGTCTTATCTTCCCACTTAACAAGCTCTTGCTACATCTCTTCTCTCCAAAAGGTGGAGATATTTGTTTCCATTAATGAATCAACTATTTGCTTGTCAACATCACTTCTATTTAGACGACTCTGCTTTACTTCATCCCAACGAGTATGTTACAAGAGAGAGGAAAGATGTTGTTCATCAGAGTTTCAGGGATTTCGTGGATAAACTACTTTCTGATTGCAATTCCATAAAGAAACTCTCATTAATATGTCGAGATCGTCGTATCAGTTTTGATCTTACCGACGGATGGATACTCAAAGCCTTGGAACAAGGTCTCGTGGATCTTTAATTTACGTTTGAAATTGACTTCAAAACGTATGGCAATGCATCTTCCTTATTGTACAATCTTCACAAGCAAGACACTCGTTAAGCTAACATTAGAAATAGAGGTTAGGCTTATTCATGTAGTATTTCCAGAAGTGTCTCTTCCAATGTTGAAGAGTCTCGCTCTCCTTGCAGCTTGGTTTAAAGCTGAAAGATTGTGTCGTGTGGTGCTTCCTGGTTGTTCAATACTTGAGGAATTATTTTTACTATACTTTAGCTATTCACATTTGTTTGGTCGAGATGAGCCACCACTTTTTATATCCCACAAAACTCTCAAGAGGTTCAGAGTTCACTACAATAACTGTTTTGATTTCTCCCGCTTCATGACATTGGATACGCCGAGTCTTGTTTACTTCGATTACTCTGGCTTAGCTCCTCGTCCTTACTCAAATGTTACTTTCTTGGATTCCCTTGTGGAAGCCAAACTAGATATCGGTGTTGCTATGGATGGAATGTATTGTAATCTATTTACGTGGATGCGCAACGTTAAGACACTTTCCCCTTCATCTGCTTCTGTTGAGGTTTATTTCTTTCTGTCTACTTTTCTTTGTCTCGATTATTATCATTTTCTGGTCTGACCATAACCACTAATATGTTTTTCTTGTGTTTCAGGTGATGTATCTAAAATCTTGGAGGGTACCTATCTTTTCAAACCTTGTTAAGCTTTCTTTTGAGAGTAATACAGAACAAGGTTGGAAATTTCTTCCTCGTCTGCTCAGCAAATGTCCAAAGCTAGAAACCTTGGCCCTCAAGGTGTGTATTGTATCATCTAATCTCTCATTTTAAACTTTATTTGTTGTTTAAACTAATAATCCTAACTCTATACGTGTGATTCTTGCTCCAGGGCCTGAACTCTGCCAGAAATCAGAAAGTTTGCATTGATGGAAATGAAGTGAAGATGTTGGAAATAGATGGGTTTACAGGAAGTGGTAGAGAATTTAGACGGCTTAAGTGTTTTTTGAGCCAAACGAAGTTTCTGCAAGTGGTTAAAGTAAAATTGGATGCTGTTGATAACAAGAAACTGCAACTCATCAATCAGCTAAGTGATCTTCCTAATCTTCCTGAGTGTTCATCTAAATGCCAAATCAAGGTCTTGTAAGATTTATTTCCCCTCCTAGTTTAAGTTGTGAGTGACTGAGGAGATGTTAATCAATTGTGTTTCAATATTGAAACATTAATGGCTTTAAATGGATTTCAATATACTGGTTTTGTAATGGATTTTTGAATGGATTTTAATAGATTCTGCCTAAGTACGTGATAGTTAAATTCCATTACTTATAGATTTTGGTTAGGATTTTTTAGTATTTTAAAATCATCTCAAAACCAAAACAATTTTCTCAAAAATCACTAATTTCTCTTCTAGATTTCTGCCATAAACGAGGTTGTCGAATGATAATGAGTCTTGTATATACACTAGAAGCAGTATTTGCACTGAAATGTTCTGTGGATTTGGTAAAACTATATAGACCACTCTATGTGCCGCTTTGTGTCTTCTCATAATTACTTTGAAAACCACTCTCTATTCCTTAATTAATGATAGAAGTTGAGGACTTGGATAAGTGATTTTAACACATGCCACTCCCTTTCCTCCTTCAAAGTATTGGAAGTTAAACTTGATTTTTGGATCAAATCCAATACATGATCCAAGTCCAATAA
>OVAX01004956.1:0-10694 GCA_900406405.1 Lepidium africanum
TCAAATCAGTCGCAAATTAGCGACTAATTTGCGACTCCATAAATTAGCGACTAAGATTTTGAGACTGATTTTATCAGTCGCAGATTTCAATAATGGGACTGATTTGCGACTGATTGTGCAGTCTCAAACGACAAGTTTTCTTGTAGTGTGAGAAATACTTTAGCCAATTTTTATTTCATATTTTTGTGATACAAANTGAGAAATACTTTAGCCAATTTTTATTTCATATTTTTGTGATACAAATCGATTTTCTCCATCTTATATGCTTTTAGTATTTTTTCTTTTCCACATAAATGTCTTAGTTATGCAATTTACCTCTAAAAATAATTCACATAATTTGAATTGCAAAGAAAAACTAAGGCTATCTTGGTCTTATTATGTATAAAGATCTGCTAAAAAATAAAGTATATTTCAAAATCTAAGTTACAAAAACATACAGATTAACTTTCATTCATTAGCATAATTTACTGATAAATAGTTGATGAAACTCACTATATAAACCAAACAGTTGTAGTAGTATGATGGTAGGAATTGGTTTGGGTAAAATATAAAATTATCACTTATGAGTTTAGTTCTCACTGGAAACTAAGTTACTACGATTTGGTAAGACAAATATGAGATTATGCTTTAGGTTTCATTACAAAATTTGGAATCAGATTAATGGTTAAAATTGGTTCGCCCAAAGATTAGTTAGGTTTCAGTCCAAACCCATGATTGAAAAAGAAAAAACAAGAAAGAAACTCACTATGTAACTTTCTGTTGTCAATTACTCGTCATTATAATAAGTTTGGAACCTACGAAGAAAACATAGAATTTACATACAGATAATTTCTTTGATAAACTTCAAACACTACACTAATAAAACCATATTAAAATAACAAGAAAAGACTTAGTCCACTGAAGTTACACCTAATAAGTCAATATATATATATATATATATATATCTTTAAACCTAATTAACATATTAAAACGCGCAAATCTAAAAGTACAAGCTAAGATAATTAAGTATTTTAACTATTAAAATCATAATGTATATCCTTACAATTCTTGACAAAACCATAAACAAATATAAAATTGACTTACATTCGACTTTATCCCAATAAAAACAAAATCCGTTCGAAGATGAGAATATTGGACTAATACTATAGCTTCAAATTTGTCGATTTTCAATCTTCTCACTACATTCTGTTTTAAATATCATTAATGAGATTTCTGGGATTTGATTAGTGAGGTGTAAGGATTGTCGCAAGCATCTCCGACGGTTCAAATTATGATTCATGAATGTGAATTATATAATTTGTAGCTACGGTCTTGGATTAAAATATAATTTTGAAGTGGAAACACAAAAGACATGCACTTTAATCACATCCACTTAACTTCCACCAAGTTTGTCTTTCGCAAATATCCTCACACGATTCGATTTGATAAATATATGATTACACGTGTGACGTGTTACTCTCAATATATTAAATATAACAAATAAAATTCTAACAATAGTTATCTTTAAGTGACAAAAAAAGAAAAAGTTATCTTAGAGTTAGCACAATTCCTATGTTTTTCTTGTAAGTTGCAAGTATTAATTCGTGTTTATTTCTTTCAAAATAGTTTGGACTGTCGATATGTAAAGGATAGGTAAAGCAAAATATGTCCGCATTGGTGTAGTCGAGTGGTTGAACAAGATTTTAATATATCTGATAGTTTTTAGATTCGACTCTTCTTAGATTTGCATTTGATGTGTGGTCTTTTCAAATATAACTCCTCTTGATCCAAATGTAATTGGAATTCATAGTTCGTTAGCCCGAAAACCACAAAATTACGAAGAATTAAACCATCGAATGCTAATTGACAAATTGATTCGAACCAAATCCGAGATATTATATCAAATAAAAGGCAGAAGCAGAATTATTGTGTAAACTAATTAGAAAAAAAAAAAACTAAAACTTGTGGTGTGTGCCTAATTAAACAATATCTATAAGTGTACCAATATTTGCCATCCTCAATTATTTTTAGTGATATTATAAATATATAAGTATCATATCACTAGCCACCGGTCATTTTTTTTCTCTCTCTAATCAAAACTAACAAAAAACACAAGCTATGGCTGGTATGCTTCCGGGAGTTGAGTGCGCAAGAAGACGGCGATTCCACGGTGGTGCTCCACCGCTTGAATCCGGTAACACGGCTTCTGTTGTGGCCGCAGCTGCGGCCACTGGACAAGTTTGGTCACGACGACCATCATTTTCTCTTTACGCTACCAATAATGAGAGCCATCAAGCTCATCATGTCTCCTTCTCGGTAATAAATTATTGAAACAAATTCATAGTATAATCTTTTGGGAGAGATTTGGAGTGTTGAAGTTTTGATAATTTGTAGGAAAGAAGTGTAAGGAAACAATCTTATGGAGAGAACGAAAACGAGAACGATGAGAAGCTAGAAGGAGCAGCTAAAGAAGCTAAGGAGAGATTAAACGAACGGCTAAGAATTCCACGGAGAAGGTTCGATTTGGTTATAACGGCGTATGAAAGTCATAATTCACCTTAAAATGCGCCTGTACAAGCTTCAAGTCTTTCACTCTATTTTTTTGCCTGTCATGATAATGACGTATGATGATGTATTCTAATTCAAACAAAATAACATGTGGTGATCACATGATCGTATAATTATGAGATCGAAAAAATTATTTATATCTCTTTAGCATTAACCCCACTTTCTGTCTGAAATGCGCATTTTAGCAATTTCATGCTATTTAATATTTATACTTTTTTATAGTTGCGTCTTTTTTTTTTGTTCTATATTGGAAATTTCTCGGAAACCACTAGGCAGCTTCCAATATATAACCAAAATTTTGACAATTATTGTGTTTTGATTTTTTCGTTACCAAAAAAAGAAATTTTTTTTTCGTTTTTAATAATTATATGGATAAGACTCGAGTTATAATTCAAAATTTATTCTCTAAAACGTCATTTTAGTTTTGATATTTTTTGTGTCTTGAACTTCATTGCTTTCAATTTTGAAGTTCAGGCAAAATGGTAAACACAAAGGAAATAAGTTTGAGCTAGGGAAAGATAAATCTCATGGAGAGTTACCGACCGAGGTGGTCGGGTTAAAGAAGATCCGAGAACGTTTGATCGAATGGTTCAAGAGGCGAGTCAGGGAACAACAAGACTGTGCTATATGTCTAGACCGGTTCAAGAGAGGTGATACATTGGTTCACTTACCTTGTGCTCATAAGTTTCATTCTATATGTTTATTGCCTTGGCTAGATACTAATGTGTATTGCCCTTATTGTAGAATGGATATTTGGAATTAGAAATGCAATAAATTTATGTGTGATTTTTATTTCTTAGGTATTAAAATTATATAAATATAAAATTGAATTAGGCTGATCGACCAAACCTTTAACTTAATCACCACTAAATTCCAAGAGTCTCAAATCATATGTCTGAACAACTCACACACATTCTAATTCTATTGCTATTTATTGGGTTTATTTAAAGAATATATGACAATTATTTGAAAATTGGAAAAAAAATCTCATTTGTTCTTGATTCTCTCATAAATTGAGATATCAATTATTTAGCATATGAATATCTAAATTATCTTGGTTGGCACATTCGTTCCCACTTCTTTTATCCTCACACATGTGACTGAAAATAACCAAACCGAACCAATCTGTGCTTTGAATTCTGGTTTGATTTGTTACAACGAAATGATCGTTTACAATCGATATGCTTATTTTGCTATCAATCAATACTTCGATTAAAACGATCGTTTGAAATGAGTGTACAAATGACCGTTTTAAACGGTTGTTTGGAGTCATTTGAACAATCGATTAGAAATAGACCTATTTACGATCGTTTAGTAAACGACCATCAATTATGATTAAAAACTATTATTTTTTTCCTTTTTCCCATTTTACATTTACTAATTTTTCTATTTTTCATATTTTGTTTTGAGTTTAATTAAGATTGACAGAGCATATATGGGCAACCATTCGTAACCAATGTTACTAAATTTTTTAAGTTGTCATTTACTAGTATGCAAATTTTTTTTAAGTATTTATTATAATTTATATATTTATTTATACATCAAAAATGTTAAATTATATGTTATTGCACAATTTTTAAAATAACTATTCAAATTTAAATCTATATATTAATTTTTATTTCATTACACTATTCTAGCTGCAGTTCCCCAATCAACATTCATCTTCAAATGACCTTTGTTTGAAAATCTTGTTTACCAACCGCTATTTTCAAAAGATTGTTTGCAAACGATTTTCGTTTCAACCACTTATTTTTTTTCCAAACGGTGGTTTCAAACGGTGTTACCAATCAGACCCTATATGTATCTAAAATATCCCAAAAATTTGAAGACCTGATAAGGATGAATTAAAATCTAAAATACCAAAACTTATACAACAGTGTGATTTGATTAAAATTGCTAGCAATCTCATGTGCTAAAACAACAATAGATTGAATATAAATTAATCATGATTATAAATTGATGTCAGATTCAATTATGGGAATATCAATGATATATGTCAAAAAATCTAATCATCTAGAAAATTTATCTTTATTATTAAATAAATAATTTTCATCTATGTGTTCCTATATAATTGAATGTAATTTAATTATAATTCTTTCATAACATTTTTGTATGTTTTCATTCTTATCAAGACAACTACTTCCATAGGCTGGACTCAGGAAATTAACTTTAAATATCTTTTCAGTTAACACCCATAAAACACCTTATAATGCCAACTGATATTCTTAGGCATAGGCATTTCAAATTTTGGTTCGGGTTTAGTTGGGGTCCATAAAATAAAAAATAGAAAAAATACTTTTTTTCAGATGAAAACTGATTATGGATGTATATGCCAACTTATCGAATGGTGTGCATATTGCTAATATCTTCAGGCAACATGCCATGCGAGGACGACTCATGTTATTTTTTTTTTTCAACATTGGGCCACAACTGACCAGCCTATTAGCTAAGTTCCTATATAATGCAGGCGGTGAGACTCGATCCCGGAATGTACAAGTGCGTTTGACTTTAGTGAATTTACCACCTGCCACTATGCTAAAGGTCACTTGCAGGCGACTCCTGTTATTGGCTTCAAAATGTGATTATATTAAAATATGGTGAACCGATCGCCATCTAATCTAATCGAACCAAACAATACCAAACCATACCGGGTTCCAAGCATCCGATCAGCTTTTATGTTGCAACCAAAACCAAACCAAAATACCAGAAGCATGGTCGAATTTATATTTAGTATTCAATTCATTGTGTATGTTTTCTTATCTAATCTCGATATAATGTTAACAGAGTTAACAAAGGCTCCTCGCTCGACTCAAACTCGAACCTATTATGAAATTTAATTACCTAAACCTAAGTCATCATAAGTTGTTTGACAATAAATACAACAACTCTCAAAGAAGAGGGGTTTTGTATATTTTATGTCAGAAGAAATTCATATTTAACTTTAAGAAATTCGTATTTAACTTTATTAATCTACATCCAGAGCCAACTCACTTATACATTAGACCCTGTTCTAAGAATTTTTTTTGTAGAGTATGTCCCCATAAAGAAATGAATTCTAAAAATAGGCCCCTAGAATTATTTATTTAGCTTATAATAGCTGTAAAATTTTTTAGATCCATTTGTTCCATATGTACACCTTCTAAACCGGCACTGTCTACATCAACACATAAGCATAAATATAATGATTATGTTAAGTCACACACAAAGCTTATGTTAATGGGATTCAATTTCATATATGACTAAACCCAGATAATACTCTCCTCGAATTGGAGCATGAAGATTATAAATGTTCAAATTGTCGAGATATCACTTTTAAAAGATATAAAATTGATGTGAAATATTCTAATATTATTCAAATTTATTAATTATGTTCTCAAGTTCGCTTTGACATTTTCCTCGTCATTTATAACATTTATAAAGTGATATGGCTCATAAAAGTCTCCTCGAAAGTATATAAAACACATGTTCTCAACAATTTCATACCTTAACATGCTTCTATAGAAGATTTTTTTTTTTTTTTAATAAAGGTTATATTAATGAAATTAAACCGTTCATTTACAAGGCAAGGTGAACAACATCCCAAAAAAAATTAAACTGATGTGTTAGCCACTGGAAATTAAAACTAAAAGAAACTAGAGTCAAATAGGTCAAGGGTAAGTAAACCATGCGGAAAGTAGTCCCTTTCCTTTGGTAGAGAATCTGATAGCAAGAAGAGTCCCTAATTGATCTGTCAATCTTGTGAAAGAGAACAGATGTGGTAGAGAGTCCCTATAGAGGATTTTGTGGTCAACAACACATATTTTTTATTCATCAAGTATAAAAAATCTTTTACCATCCTAAACGACGTTTGAAAAAAATGAGAATTTAATAGTTGTTGATTTCTTAAAATCCCTTTTATATATAATTTTGATTATTGCAAACACGTCATACTGCTTTTTTATTTTTAACGATTAGATGGACAATATCGATTCATAACACAAACTTTAAATCTTATCTTTATCACCGGACACGTCATATTCAAATAAAAATCTACAGAAATTTAATATTTTAGATCATTTACAGAAAGAATCTTTCCATTGATGGTAAACTGTATTTAGATATAGACTTTTTACAATAGAATGTGCTGGCAAATCAAGTTCTTCTAAAATACTAAAAATTAACAACCCAAAAATATGTACATTTTTACAAAATTATCCCCAAAATATGGTTTAAGATTAATATAAAAATGTAAGAGTCCTCTCTGTCTGAATATATGCACTTTTTCTTACGACATATTTTTGGTTCCTACAGAAAAATAAACATAGCGCACTACGATCAATGTCGAATCACAACGAGCCATGGCCCCCGAGACCTTTGATGAAGCAAAAGTCGTGGTCACCAGACATGAATCGAGACAAGGCTTGGTTACGAAGACAAAAGAGTGGACGGTCGTTGGAGTTCTTTCGTCGTAGCAAGAGCGTTACAAATGATGATATTGAGGAGCTTAAAGGCTGCTTTGAACTTGGGTTTGGGTTTGAGCCAGATTCTCCTGAGTTAACCCCAAGGCTATCCTTCACAATCCCGGCTTTGGGTTTGTACTCAGCCGTTCATAGACAGTATAACAACCATTTGTCCAGGACTTCATCGTTTACGTCGGATCCTAATATTAGCAATTCCAACAGCACCACGACAATCATCAATAAAGGTACGTGTAATCATAACCAGATTTAGGTCCGATCCTGACCGAAAATCTAGCAAACGAACCTTTTTTCTTAATTTTTATTTATCTTCCGGCCTAGTGGCTTTTGAATCTCATTTAATGGGAATACTACCCACAAGAGTAGAAGATCTAACTTCTATTATGTCTGAGATTCCAATAGTATATGCTACTAGTCCACATACTCCGGCGGCGTAAACTAGGGTTTTAAACATCAAAATTTATTTATTTATATTATAAAGGGCATGATTAAAAAAAAAATTTTGGTGGACACAAAATTTCTCTTTTAGCATTTAAGCATCAACAAAAATAATAATTTTTTTGGGCAGGCCTTACTGAAAGTTAATTAGCACCATATTTATGAAATATTTTAGAATTAAATTGCTTGTTTTCTTTTATATTGTATGGATCCCATATATTTCATGTCCAGCTATGTGTATGATTTCAGTTTTGGAATCGATTTTTTTTTTCTTGGAAAAATTGGCTAAATAATACGTTTTGAGATTATAATTAAGTGAATAGCTCCAATGATGACAAAAAAAAAATTAAGTGAATATTCAAAAACCCTAAAATCACAATTATTTAACATATTTTCTATAATATTTATCAAACTACTATTTCAATTTAATTATAATTTTTTTTTCTTTTTAATATCTTATTTTTTCATTCATATAATTTACATTATATTTTTTCATAAAAAAACTAAATTCAAATTCAATATTTATTTTAAAAAACATAGTTTTTTTTCTACATATATTGAAACTTAAATTTTTTTAAATGAATAATTTTTTCTTAACACTGTATATAAAATGTCTATTTGATATTGAATATCTGTTTTCTTATTAAATAATCAATTTGTACATAATGTTTGAAAAAATTTCGTCAACTTTAATTTATTTGTTCATCTATTTTTTTTTCTTTTCTTCAAATCTTCCTCCTCTACCTACTCATCATTTTTTCTCCTCCTCCTTTTCTCCTTCCTTTTCATCATCCTTCTCATACTCTTTCTCCTCCCCTCCCCCCACCTCTTCCTTCTCTCCTCCTCTTCTTCTCCTTTTCATCTTACCCATCTTCCTATTTCGTTTAGTTATACTGTATAAAATAATAGTTTTTAAAAATTATTAACTAATTTTATATAGTATACCAGTATATCGAATGTCTGTTTGATATAGAATATTTATTTTCTTTTTAGATAATTAATTTGTACATAATGTTTGAAAAATAGCATCAACTTTAAATTATTTGTTCTTCTGTTCTTCTATTCTTCTTTCTTTTTCCTCATATTTTCCTCCTACTCCTTTCCCTACTCATCATTTTTTCCTCTTCCTCATACTCTTTCTCTTCTTCCTACTCCTCACCTCTTCCTCTTCCCCTCCTCTCTGCATTTTCCTCCTCCCTTCCTCTTCCTCTCCTTTCCCTCTTACTCATCTTCCTCTTTCATATAGTTGTACTATATAAAATAATAGACAATTTTTAACTAATATTATATGAATACCAGTATATAGTATGTTTATTTGAAAAGATTATACTTCTAGCCTTGCTTTACATCGCAGATAAATAGACTAATTGGTCATTGTTTCCTCCACGTGAGCAAGATCATGTCCTTTTTTTTTTTTATGTTGCAAATGATTAAAACTAGGAAGGGTGTTAAAGTAAAAAGGTAGGGCACAATGCTATTGACTTAATTAGTCAACCATGATGGCTATATTCTTCATTAGTATAGCAAAATGTATTATTCAGCAAATTATCTTTTTTTTACTTTTTCTTTTTGTCTTACGGTTTTGAGGAATAATTTGAAAAGGTGATGATCGGAAGACGATGAAGCAGAAGCTAAAACAATGGGCTAAAATGGTTGGCTTCTCTGTACGGCACTCCTCCGGCCATCCAAAAAAATGACCACCAGGTTTGTAATATGATCGTACTAGGAAGCTTTTCAATGTTTTTAGTGTTTTTGGACTAAAATTAAATCAGTGGGGTTTGTGAAGTAACATTATTCCATTATACTACATTGTCTTATCGAAGTAATGTGACCAAGATTATCAATTCTAATTTTCAACTTAGCTTAATGGGCGGTTATAAATATCTTTTTTTTCATTGACAAATCCAATCTATATTCAAATTCTCTCGAAATCTTAACAATATTATTTGGAATCATTCGATTCTATTTAATTGTATATCAACAGAAAAAACTGCATATACGAACCTTTAACCAGTCACCTCCCTTATACATGAAAATCCTACAACAATAGTAACAAAACAAATCCAATAATTATTTAGGTCATATATACTAGAAATTGACAAAAAGAATTTAAATGTCAGAAGATAACGACAAAGCACGAGAATCGCCAGTTTACAAATAAAAGATGTTAGTAACGCTTCTATTATGTTTTTGTTAACCAGAAGAGTATCAAACCATACTCCAGATTAATTTCTCTAAATCCACATAATTTCATTTTTGGTTTTACTAAAAGTGTTTTTTTTTTTTGTTAACATTAGGCCATAACTGACCAATCAATTAATCAATTTTCTACATAATGTAGACAGTAAGACTTAATTCCGAGATATTCAAGTGCGTCTGCCTTTAAAAGACTTACAACCTACCACTAGAGTAAAGGTCATCTGCTACTAAAAGTGTCTACATATGAATAAAAATAATTGATAATCTGAAATTGATTCAATACTTTAAGCTTTGCCAAAAAATTAATTTTATTATATTTCTTTTGTAAGCAATTGGATTGATAAAATTTGATTTATAACTTAAATTATAAACTTTTATCACACAAGATTATGCATCTAACTAGAGTTAAAACTCCGGTAAAAACAACTGTAAACAAGTAGACATGAATCACTTAGTACCAAACTCACTTAGTACCCCCTCTCAGAATAAAAAAGATTATTTAAAATAAACTTTTCAACCGCTGGACAACTACCACTTAGTCTAAAATTATTATTAATCTAAATTAATTAATTATATCATACATGCTATTGTTATTTCGTTATTGAATACCGTTATTTGTCGTATACTACCTCTGTCTCGAAATATAATAAATTTTGTTAACAACACACATATTCAAAAGCTAATTTATGTATATTTTAAAATTATTTCATTTTTAATTAAATATAATCTAGCCAATTATAAACAGCAAGACAGAATACTAAAATTCATAAGATATCAAATACATTACATTTTGCATAATAATATGAAAACATGTTATAAAATGAATCAAACATAGTGTAGTTTTATTCTTTTTTTTTTTGTCAACTTGAGATTTTTTTATATCCGTTTTTTTTTATCAACTCATATTTATATATTACCAAAAAGAGGAACGGATAAGTTACACTTCTATACCATTAGGTGACTCCCTTGAAGAACGAGGTAGAGCATCAGCTTTATGATTTAGAGAGCGCGGGATTACATGAAGAGAAAAAGCACTAAAAAGAGACCTCAACC
>OVAX01004958.1:0-10675 GCA_900406405.1 Lepidium africanum
TATACATGTTTCAACCAACATATGAAAAATAATGTTGAAGCAAGTGGATTCGTTTAGAAACCTAAAAACCATCTTTCAAAGTGCTTTTTTGTGTGAAACTTTTTGTCTATAAAAAGACCACGTCTACAATGAAATATAGAGAACCACAATGAAAGACATTTGTGAGAGTTTGAGAGGTTTTGTATTATAAAGTGTAAGGTGTGCTCTGAGGGTTTTGTGGGGATCCTCGTGTAGAGTTCACTTCGTGATTGCAAGGAATCTAGTTGATACTTGCACCTTAAACATGTACTATTGGGTTACATAATATCTTTTGCAGTAAAATGGTTATGATATTCTACAAAATCTAACTTAAGATCATTTAGTTACTTCCTTAGTTTAAATTTTTTTTGTCAACATTGGGCCACAACTGGCCGGTCCATTAGCCAAATTCCTGTATAATGCAGGCAGCAGGATTCGATCTTGGATGTGCAAGTGCGCCTGCCTTCAGTGGACTTACCGCCTGCCACTAGGTTAAAGACCACTTGTAATTTCCTTAGTTTAATTTAACGATTTAAAAACATTGATAAAAATAACAATATTTTAGGTATGAGGATCATATATTATTCAAATTTTTAATGATATTTTATATTTTAAAGGTCTAAACAAAAAATAGGTGATCCATTTGGATTGTCCATAATCTAGTTTAACATTATGTGATGAGTTCAAATATAATTTAGTTTCAGTAAATATTTAGGTTGTGAGTTAACTTTTATCTATCTAATTGTTAACAAAAATAAAATTGTATAACATCTAGATAATAATTTTCTAAGAGGTGGGAACAATATTTATATCTCATATAAAAATGTTTAAAAACTCGTCATAAATCAATCGTACAAATCATATTGCCGCGTCAATTATGACATCAACAATTCTTAAACAAAACCAAAGTATACAATATGCATGGAGGAAGATCACACACAACATCGTTGAGTCAGAATCAAGATTAGTGAATTATTAAATTGATTATATTCTTTATGCTAAGTAATTCTTCTTATTGTCTCTGTTATATTTGGGCCTCTCGAAATAGAAAAAAAAAAAAGAAAGAAGAAATTGTTAGGAAAAAAAGAAGTAATAATGAATGGACCAAACTCGCATGCTCCGAGTTTATCATCACACTTTATAATGACATACACCGACTCCTTTTACTTACTTTATTTATATTCTAATAGAGCCTCATGTCACCGTTACTTCCCGCCTCACGTTGACGATATGAGAATATATCATATTCGCTTTAATTTTATTTCTGAGTTGCTACCAGAAAGGAGCACAATATCACATGAGTTTTTCATAAGAAGCTATGATGATGAATCGTCCGCTCGAGTGGGTCATTTGTTGTTATAGACTTATAGGCCTTTTTCTTGTTTACTACTCCTATAAAATCTTATATATTATTAGAGGAATGATTTTTGTCAAAACAATTTAAGTGTTACTATCACGTTTAATTTCAAAGTGATTGATTATAAAATTACCCTTAATATTAAAATTTTGTTTATTTTTATATTTAAATTATTTTTTATTTTTTATAATGTTGATAATTAGATCAAATACATACAAAATTAAAATTTTACATTTCTATAAAATAAATTTGTATTTAATGTAATACTTTTTATTTTAACTTAATATTTTATGTTAAGTAAATATAATGATCTTTTGAATTTTAAAATTATCTGAAAATTATTTTAAAAAAATATTTGTATTGATTTAATACTATTTTAAATTTTAATAGGATAAAAATAATTACAAATCTTTTGTATTTATCATAAATTTTAATAAATCATATTCCTATTTAAAAATTATGCTTTTTAAAAACAATTTGCTTTGTCAATATTTTTTTAATTTTGTTCAAATAACATGAAACTAATGATATAGAAGAGGAACTTTACATTGATTGTTCAAAAAATATCTACAAAATAGTCAAAAAATTGTTTATGTTTTTGCGTTACATTCATATACTTATAAAAATAAAATCAATACAACTTTTTTTAAAGATTTGATTTATGTTTTTTTTTAATGTTAAAATTCACATGTTAGTGAAATAAAAAATCAATGTTAGATTTATCATGTTAATTGCCAAAAGATTACACCGATAATAATTTCAATGCCTAGAAAAACATTTCAAAAGCATAATCATATGTATAATATTATTTGTTATATATGAGGTCAATGAAAGTAATTATCTATATATTATTTTCATATACATATGTTATTTTATTTTATTTCTTAAGAATTTTGGTTTTTAAAAATTCATTTTTTACTTTTTATTTTTTGGTATTTTAATCTCATATCAATTATTAAAAGACTTATTACTAATATATACGATAAAATAAATTTTAAAATAGTTAAATCCAAAAATTTATACCCGCATAAAAGTGTAAGAAACTCACTTAGTTGCTAAATAATTGACAAGAGTCATAATCCGATTTTAAGGTAGAAAATTAGAGACAAAAATTCTCAAGTATCAAGTGATCTATTAATTTTGGGTTAAACTATGTTATGAATGATAAAAGAACCCTTTTTCTTTTGATCGAAAAAAAAACTCCTTAAATAAGAGATTTAAATGGAAAATACCTTTTAAATATCAACCGAATATCTTTTTTTTCCTATCGTTTTCCTCACAAATTAGAGGGATTACTTTGTAGGTGGTTTGAAATTAGACAAAGTTAATTCGTTTATTCTTTGGCAGGTCTCTTCTATTCTTTGCCTCATTGTATATAACATTTTTGTTGTCACTAAATTTGAAATTTCAACCAAAAAAACCCTCTTATAGAATTATATGTGAATTTGTCAATTTATTGTTTAAAAAAATTTAGAGGGCAATATTTTTGTTATATTGATTAATTTTTTATTTTTTAATCAACTAAATAATACTCTCAGTGTTTCTCAAAAATTGTTACACAAAGAATATTATTTTAGAATTTCAATATAATTTAATAAATTCCTTTTACTCTCCAATCAAACTTATTCATGGGAAATCTAAATATTTACTAACTGTAATTATTAAAGTAAATTATGGGTATTGTTGGAGGTGGATTTCACCCCACCATTAGCCCAACATAAATCCAACACGGCTCAAGGTACATATCGGACTTTGGATAAAAACCCATCTCTGATCTCGGCCCAAAATCTACCAATCAAAACAAATAAGAAAATCAGAAATATTGTTTATTTCAAATATGTAATATTTCCAAAAATCTAGGAATATCTTTTAGTGAGGTCAATATTTCAATTAGGAAAAGGAAAATATACATTGTAATGTAGGCTTAAACCTCCTCTATTCCTCTATAAATAGACGAGGCAACATTCATTCTTGGTCATGGACAAAACGCATACATTCAATTATTCAATAAACACCACTTTTTACTCTCTATTCTTTTTGTCTCCTTAATAATAAAAATTCTTATCTATTTCCCTTTATAAGAGATTTGATTAGGATTTAGAACCCTTGTATTAAATCCTGTTTGAACAATTATCGCTAAAAGGAAGGGCAACGAAAAGAATTCTGATGCAAAAAGATGATAAAAAAAATTCTTCATGCACAAGGAGGTAAGCAAAAGATCGATCTCACCTTCAGTACTGAGATACGGAATCACAAAAATCAATTACAAACGAAACTCCAACCACCGACCAAGACAAGTATATCTCATGCTTTAATCAACTCATGCTATATAATTCCCAAATCATCGTTTGTGGTCAGATTTTAATTACCATCATACATATTTGATGTCTTATCGTTTGATATTATATCATATAACTGGTTTGGTATTACTCAATTAGCTGAAATCATAGACTTAATTATTGAGCAATAGAATATGTTGCATATCGATTAGCATATTGATTGATTCATGTCATTCCACTATTAGTCTCATATTTTAGAACAATCATCTAAACCTATATTGAATCGTGTAAACATTGCAACTTCGCTTCTTTTGATGTTTTTGAAACCAACTATTTCACATGCACACATGATTTTATCTCCACCATTGCATAAGCGTTAGTCAACTGATTTTTAAATGTTAACAATGGATTATCTATTAGGGGCATATAACATCGATACTTATATCATTGTGCAATCTACGTTTGCATTTTGAAATTAAGTTTTTATCAATTGAGTTTTGCTCCACGATTCATGCTTTGCTATTATCACTATATCATTGTTTTTTGTTTAACAATTCATACTGGCTTTTTATATACTTTATTGCTCTATATATCTAATACCGAGATTTCTTCTCGTTCAAAAAAAAAAAAAAAAAAAAAAAAAAAAGGGGNTCCCTTAAAAAAAAAAAAAAAAAAAAAAGAAAGAAGGGGTCGAGACCCCTACTCTCAAAAAAATCCGAGTCTTAAAATCTTGCCGAGTTTGGAACCTCGTAAAACTTTCACCGAGTCTTAAAATCTCACACAATGACCGAGACCCTACTCTCTAGCAAGTTGAGTTGCGGGGTTGCTCGCAAAATTTATTTCGAGTCTTCGAATCTCGACAATGGCCGAGACCCTACTCTCTAAGCCGAGTCTTAAAATCTCGTCGGGTCTTAAAATCCCGCTCGTAGTAGCCGAGTCTTTAAACCTCGCACAATTCAAAGCCGAATCTAAATCTCGCCGAGTCAAGTCAAATTCTCGTACCTTTTAAGCCGAGTCTTAAAATCTCGCCGGGTTGTAAAATCCCGCTCGATATAGCTGAGTCTTTAAACCTCGCACGATACTAAGCCGAGTTATAAAATCTCGTCGAGTCTAAAGTCTTGCTCGATTTAAGCCGAGTCATAAAACCTCACCGAGACGGAATTCTCATTAATAATAGAGCCAAGTCTCAAAACTCACTTAAGCCGAGATCTAGTTTCTCGCAAATCTTAAAGTCGAAACTTAACTTTTTGCACAGAAAGCCGAGATCTAACTTTCGCTACTCTCAAAACGAGACCTAGTTCTCGCAAAAAAACCAAGATCTAACACTTGCAACTCTCAAAACAGATACCGAGTTTCCGCTAAAAAACCGAGATCTAACTCTCGCAACTCTCAAAATCGACACCAAGTCCTTGCAAATACGAGATCTAGTTCTCACATTTAACCGAGACCAAGTTCTCGCAATACGAGATATAATTCTCACATTTAGCCGAGACCAAGTTCTTGTAATACGAGATCTAATTCTCACATTTAGCCGAGACAAGTTCTCGCAATACGAGATCTATTTCTCACATTTAGCCGAGACCAAGTTCTCGCAATACGAGATCTAATTCTCACATTTAGCCGAGACAAAGTTCTCGCAATACGAGATCTAATTCTCACATCTAGCTGAGAGTAAGTTCTCGCAAAAACGAGATCTAATTCTCACATTTAGCCGGAACTAAGTTCTCGCATCTCATAAGTCGAGATCAGTTTTTGCAGTGAAGCCGCAACCCAAATTTCACATCTTGCAAAATTGATCTCCACTTCACACACGTGCATGCACCTTGCACCATTTTGGATTTACGCCTGACTACATTATTTACTCGAAATTCGCCGAACTCAAATACATTTTCCTTCGCCGAATGGGGGGGGGGACTATTGTTGGAGGTGGGTTTCACCCCACCATTAGCCCAACATAAATCCAACACAGCTCAAGGTACATCTCGGACTTCGGATAAAAGCCCATCTCCGATCTCGGCCCAAAATCTACCAATCAAGATAAATAAGAAGATCAAAGATATTTCTTATTTCAAATATGGAATATTTCCAAAAATCTAGGAATATTTTTTAGTGATAATGTCAATATTCCAATTAGGAAAAAGAAAATATACATTGTAATCTAGGCCTAAACCTCCTATATTCCTCTATAAATAGAGGAGGCATCATTCATTCTTGGTCATGGACAAAACGCATACATTCAATTATTCAGTAACACACAACTTTTTACTCTCTATTCTTTTGGTCTCCTTAATAATAAGAATTCTTATATATTTCCTTTACAAGAGATTTGATTAGGATTTAGAACTTTTGTGCTAAATCCTGTTCGAACAGATATAAGAGTAATTTGAAATTGTTTTTTAATTTGTATAAAAAACTACTAGAATAACACTTTTTACAAAACCAAATGAGTAGTAATATAGATCCCAAATATTAGTTTGGATTTTTGTTTTTGTTAACATTAGTTTGGATTTTTTTCACTAAAATCAACTGATTGATAATGGAAATGAAAGATTACAAAGATCCGAGAACTACAATAGACCATGAAGAAAAACAAAGGATACATTCATTCCTATGTAACAAAGAAAATGAAAAAATAGCTATCCCAAAATAAAACCAAATAACAATGATGAATCAAGTCTTTGATGCATTAGTTTGGATTTATGCATGAGATTCTTTTGTTATAAAAAAGTTTGTTCACCTATGTCCATATATATATGGTTTTTAATATAAGCAAAACGTAATTTTGTTACCAATTTTTGTTTGAGAAGTTTTTCATTAATAGTCAGTTGAATACTTTAAACAACATCATTTAATACTTAGGAATATTTATATTAATGATAGAATTGAAGGGTTTATAACAGATTGATGGACACTCAAAAAACTTTTTACTATATACCTAATAAGACTTTCATGAATTATTATTTTTATATCAAACGTAATAATTTGTAATTATCATTTTAAGTGTGATTATCATATTAAGCATTTTGTAGAACACACAAAAGCGCACTTGAGAGTAGAAGTACCATCGAAAATGGTTGTTTGTGAGGTTACAGATAGAAAATGACTAAAAAACAACAATACTTGTCTATTTCTATAAAACAACAGTTCTCTAATATGGTCCCATGAATCAAGCTCTCTAAAAATATGGAAACTCCATAAAAGTAAAATTGTGTTTTATATAAATTTGTGTTATGTTGACCTTTTTGTAACTTATGTGCATGCTCATGCACCATACGCGTTTATGAACAATATATTGCTTTTTAGCAACATCACACTCATTTGCTTTGTTTTGACTTTAATTTATATCACATAAGGGCATGCCTTTCGTGTCCTTTAAGCCTAATTGCTCTCTAATTTATTCTGCTTTTTATTAAAGTATCATATATTTTATAATGACAATAATTATAGCTTTTAATTAGAAAAATCAAGAAACTAATTTTTAAATCTTACTTTATCGTAATAAATATATTGATCAATTGGTAAAACATATCATTACAATTATTTTTATTTGATTTTTTCTTATCAATATATAATTTGATTAATAAAAAGAGATTCATAACCAAATTCTCAAATCTTTAACAATATCATATGGATTGGATGATATTATTTCAAGTTGACTAGAGATTAATTGCGTTATTAAACGATATTATTTCAAGTTGAACTAGATATTAATTGCGTTATTGATTTTGTTTTCGATTCCTAGCTTACTCATATTTTTTTTTCTGTGTAACTAAGTTTACTCATGTTTACACTTTATGTTTTCTTAACATGGGACTAATAAAACAAGTGCTTCCTCTATCAACTTTTGTTGTTATCCAATGCGAACGAAGGAGTGTAATAAAGACTCGAGCGAAAGAAGACAAAATATTGTTTTCATAAAAACAATTACAGAGAAATAAAAAAGATTTTGTATCCAGTTTTCATGATTAAATCTTATCCCCATTTTCCATTTGCCTACATGTTGTAATAATAATAATAAGACTTTCTGCTTACTATATTTTCAGGTTTTTTTTAATTTATTTATGCAAAGCAATGATTCATAATTTCCTCGATTTATAACCTAAATAAATAGCCAAAAAAGTAAATAATAATTTAATTACATTTGAAAAGAAATGGTTAATCAAAGCGTCTTAACGAATTAAATTCGACATTTATATTTCAACCTTCCCTTCGACGCAAACATTTCTCTCTCTTTGTTTTCTTTTGAAGCTTTAGCACACACCAAACCTCCATCTTCTCCGTCTCTCACTATCAACACTTCCTTCTTCTGAGTATGGATAAGAAGCACGGCTTGTTCTCCAAGTCACATTCCCGCCGATCACGATCCAAGAGTCCAGTTAGAAGCGTCTCTCCGATCATCATCCGTCGTCGGAAAGGCCGTTACGTCACGCAACCGGACCGCCATATGTCTGAGATGCTTGCTCCGGTTAGGGAAGGTCCTGATCCAGATGGTGATGATTCTGGAAGCAGTGGAGATTACTCTAGGTTCGAGAAACGGTGGTACAATTGGATGAAATGTCAGCTCCCGGTGGCTCCGCCGTCAGTATCTTCGTCTTCAGAATTTAAACGGACGGATCTGAGGCTTCTCCTCGGTGTTCTTGGCGCACCGTTAGGTCCAGTGCACGTTAGTGCTCTGGATCTCTTTCCACACCTCAGTATCAAGAATACTCCCATGGTGAGCTCTAATTCACTGTTTTTCCTCAAAATTAGGGTCCTCTTAGGGATTATTACTATGCGCAAGATAATTTTACTCGAATTTGAGTTTTTCTGTGCCACAAATCTTGATTAAATTTCGCTGAGCATCCTCTTTGGTTGCATACTATTAACGAAGAAAGACGGCGCAATTAATTGAGATTTTGTCAATTTTCTACTCTGTTTTTAATGTTTCTTCCTCCTCAAATTCTCATTGAATCATGTGTATGGTGCTAACAAATTTGTTTCATCTTCTCATGTGAAAGTTAATTCCAGTTAGAGGAGAAACAAAATAATTTGAGACTTGTTAAGAAATGGTGAGTCACTGTGTTGAGGTTCAAGTCTAATAACTCTTACTAATACTTGAATTTCAGGAAGCTTCCTCTGCGCAGTACATCCTTCAGCAATATACGGCTGCATCAGGTGGTCACAAGCTTCATAGTTCTGTGCAAAATGGATATGTTATGGGAAGAATCAGGACAATGGCCTCAGAGTTTGAGACAGGCACTAAGGGTTCAAAGAGCAAGAACAATTCGTCAAAAGCAGTTGAATCTGGAGGATTTGTGTTATGGCATATGTATCCTGACATGTGGTACATGGAGCTTGTTCTTGGTGGGAGCAAGGTCCTTGCAGGTTGTGACGGGAAGCTTGTGTGGAGGCACACACCATGGCTTGGGCCTCATGCTGCAAAAGGACCGGTTCGACCATTACGACGCGCTCTTCAGGTTAGGCCTCTGGTCCCAAGAAATCTTTCTCTTACTTTACTTTCCTTTCTGTTTTTGCATAATAAATTGTTACGGTTATGTACTTTCAGGGACTTGATCCTAGAACCACAGCGTATATGTTTGGAAATGCAAGATGCATAGGAGAAAAAAAGATAGATGGAGAAGACTGTTTCATTCTCAAGCTATGTGCAGACCAAGCAACACTTAAAGCTAGAAGCGAAGGTGCATCAGAGACCATAAGACATACTTTGTTCGGTTACTTCAGCCAAAAAAGCGGTCTTCTTGTTCACTTAGAAGACTCCCAGCTAACCCGAATCCAAAACAATGGAGGCGAAGCAGTTTACTGGGAGACGACCATAAATTCATACCTAGAAGACTACAAACCCGTCGAAGGCATCTTGATAGCTCACTCCGGTAGATCAGTGGCTACACTCTTAAGGTTTGGAGATATGTCATCGGGACATAACACTAAGACCACAATGCAAGAAGCATGGGTGATTGATGAAATTGCGTTCAATGTCCCTGGCTTGTCCATAGATTGCTTCATTCCACCTTCTGAACTCAGATTTGATTCCCACGTTGAAGACTTATCTCAAGGCCCCAGTATAAAGACATTGCACAATTCAGTAGCGACCCGTCAAAAGAATGGCTGATGTCAAGAACCAGGAAAGAGATCAATGTGTATAAATTCATTCAAAGCAAACCATAGATTGGTTATGCTACATTTGCTATTGTTGAAGCTCAAAAATTCTTGTAGGAAGTATCGTTGAAGATGTACATAGAGCATAGGAGAGTTTCGTTTCTCTTTTCGCTACATAATGTAGTCTGTATAGTCTCTATACGAGGACTATTTTCATTATCAACTTAGTACGTTCAGTCTTTTTTTTTTCTTTTCTTAATAATATGTTGTCAAATGCTACGGTAGAACTATAAGCAGCCATCTATGTATTTAATATAATTTACCTAATTAATAACCTATAAACAATACTACTACATTTTCATCTATACCAACTGAAGCCTAAGATGAATCAGAAATTCTTGTCATTAACTGGTCCAAACTTTATGGTAACGTGACAATTTGAAATGGAATTCCGGTTGTATAAATAATATCTAACCCTTCCACTAGGATTTAAAATTTATTACTAGTAATTATGTATGAAAGTTTTTTAGTTGTATGTCCACGTATGTATTGCTCCTGCTATCTACTCAAATCCATGTTGGATTAATAGCATAGGATGGAAAAAGAAGATCTTTACCCAAGAAGAGGAAGAAACACGAGAACAGAAGAAAAATGAAGAAACAGAGGCGAAGAAAACTTCTGAGCTTGAGTGAAATAGTCTTCCTCTATCCACGTTTATCCTTTTGTAGAGAAAACCAACACTCAGAGCTTTTAACTCTGTAACTCTTGATCTCTCGATAATTGAGATCAGAGCTTCAAGATTCTTAGAGAAACCAGACGAAGAAAGATCGCCACAGAAAAACAAACATCAAGGATTTAGAGACAAAGAATATATGTATATATGATTTTCGTTCTCTATGTATATATGATCTCTTCTTCATCCAGA
>OVAX01004960.1:0-10663 GCA_900406405.1 Lepidium africanum
TGTCATCTTTCAAAACAGAAACACTTACCTTTCATTTCTCGGAATAATAAGTGTTCTGCTCTTTTTGACTTGGTTCATATAGACACATGGGGTCCTTATTCAATTCCTACTCGTGATGGATATAAATTTTTCCTTACAATTGTGGATGATTATAGTAGATCAACTTGGGTTTATCTTGTTCGACATAAGTCAGATGTCTTAGACATTTTTCCCAGTTTTTTGAATATGGTAGAGACACAATTTGAAACTGAGATCTGACAATGCTTATGAACTGAATTTCACATCTCGCTTTGAATCTAAGGGTATAGTTCACTATCGATCTTGCCTTGAAACTCCACAACAAAATTATGTGGTTGAAAGAAAGCATCAACACATTTTAAACGTTGCTAGATCTCTTCTTTTTCAATCACATATTCCTCTTATTCATTGGGGTGATTGTATATTGGCTGCAGTTCATCTAATAAATCGTCTTCCTACCCCTGTGTTAGATAACAAGAGTCCTTTTGAGTTGTTAACTAAAAAGCAACCTGACTATTCTCAATTAAGGGTCTTTGGTTGTCTTTGTTATGCATCTACTTCGACTCATAATAGACTCAAATTTGATCCTAGAGCTCTTGTGTTTTCATTGGCTATCAATCATGAGTCAAAGGATATCGTCTCTTAGATCTTGAGACAAATGATATTATAGTTTCCAAACATGTTGTCTTTCACGAGTCTCTATTTCCCTTTGCAAAGTCGGGTTTATCATAGGAATCTCAATCTTTTTTCCCTGATTTGCAATCTCCTATGTCATCTGATTCATCCGGTAAGGTACCTTCTGTTCCTTCTCCATCTTTAGATGTTTTGCCTTCTGCAGACACTATAAATGGTGTTCCTGAACCTTCTGTTCAAACATCACATAGAAGACACAAAAAGCCAGTTTAAGGATTACTGTAATTCAGTAGATTCCTCAACCTTATACACACTTTCTCAATTTCTTTCTTTTGATAAAGTGTCAGAACTTTATCTTTCATTCTTGATTTCCATAGACAAAGAAAAAGAACCCAATAGCTATACTGAGGCAAAGGAATTTACTGTTTGGTGTGGGGCTATGGATGAGGAGATTACTGCTTTGGAAGACTCTCTCACTTGGGAAATTTGCATTTTACCTCCTGATAAGAAAAGTATTGGCTGTAAGTGGGTATATAAGATCAAATACAATTCTGACGGAAGCGTTGAAAGGTATAAGGCTCGTTTGGTAGCAAAGGGATATACTCAACAAGAAGGGATCAATTATATTAACACTTTTTCTCCTGTTGCTAAACTCACATCTGTGAAGCTTTTACTTGCCATTGTAGCTGTTTACAACATGTCTCTACATCAACTTGATATCTCCAATGCTTTCTTTAATGGAGACTTGGATGAAGAGATATATATGAAACTTCCTCCAGGATATGCCTCAAGAAAGGGAGACAATTTACCTTCCACTGTATGGGCTTAAGCAAGCATCTAGACAGTGGTTTCTCAAGTTCTCTACTACACTCACAGAACTTGGTTTTACTCAATTACAATCTGATCATACTTGTTTCTTCAAGGTTAAAGATGGGTTATTTTTATGTGTGTTGGTTTATGTTGATGATATCATCATAGCTAGCAACAATGATGCAGAGGTCGACTTGTTGAAGTCACAATTACACTCTCATTTCAAGTTGCGTGATCTAGGTCCTCTTAAGTACTTCCTAGGCTTGGAGATTACTCGATCTTCTGCAGGTATTCACATTAGTCAGAGGAAATATACTTTGGATCTTCTTGATGAGACTGGTTTACTTAGTTGTCGGCCATCTCCCATTCCCATGGATCCGAGTATTAAACTTTCTAAAGATTTTGTTGGTGATTTGGTTGATTTTAAGTCTTACAGAAGGCTCATTGGTCGCCTTATGTATCTTCAAATTACGAGACCTGATATTACTTTTGCGGTGAACAAACTTAGTCAATTCTCAGAGGCTCCTCGTACTGCTCATTTGAAGGCTGCACATAAGATTTTACATTACATCAAGGGGACCATTGGACATGGACTTTTCTATTCTTCTAGTGCTGAACTTCATCTTCAATTCTTTGCTGATACTGATTGGGCTTCTTGCTTAGACACACGGAGATCTACTTCTGGTTTTTGTGCTTTCCTTGGTACATCTCTCATTTCTTGGAAATCCAAAAAAATAGCAAGTTGTTTCAAAATCCTCTGCGGAAGCAGAGTATCGAAGTCTCAGCACTGCTTCTGATGTACTGCTTTGGATCACTCAATTCCTTCAGGAGCTATGCATTCCACTGTCAAAGCCAACTGTTCTTTTCTATGACAATACAGCCGCTATACTCATCACGAACAATTCGGTTTTTCATGAGCGCACTAAGCATATCGAATATGATTGTCACAGTGTTCGTGAAAGGTTAGTTGCAGGTTTCTTCAAACTCCTTCATGTCAAATCTGAACATCAACTAGCCGACCCCTTCACTAAGCCGTTATATCCGACTGTCTTTAAGAAGTTGGTTAGCAAGATNGTGTCTTTAAGAAGTTGGTTAGCAAGATAGGTCTTCTCAACATCTTTGCCCCATCTTGAGAGGGACTTTTAATGTATATGGACTTTTTTTTGGTTTGTATAGCTTAGATTACGGTTTGGCATACCGGTTTATTCACTCAATTATATAGAAGCCACATTTGTATCTGTTTTACAATTAACGAGAATGAGTTTGTTTTACTAAAAGTACTAGAGTTAATACAAAGATTGGGCACAGAGAAAATAAATTAATTTTGCAGGATTAAACTTAAGAAAATCAGATAAATATAGAGTTATATATATATATATATATATATATTTGGAATATATATAGATCGAAACCCAACTAATCACTTCAGGAAAACAATTCACTAATAACTAGTCTTGTTTTGAACTTTTTTATGAGACCTAAAGCACATGACTTCATTTGTGTCTAGTCAAACATCTAAATTTTTTTAATAGTTTCTGGTAGAAATCAAACATAATATCGATAAATCTACCTTAAATCGGAACCACCAAGTGGATAAATTTCATTTTCTTTGAAGATTATTTTCTTTCTCGTGACGTCTCCATTCGAGATAGTCAATCGATTGGAACTAAGTCTTCATTAAAACATACTCAAAATTAATGTGATCATTGAGAAACTCGTAAAAGAATTGTACATATTTGGTCTCAAACTAAGGGCTAGAAAGGTTTGAAATTTACTCGATCACGTGACTTAAAAATTTGATAATTAAGATTCGATTTCTCAACACGTATAGCATTCAAACTAAGCTACACGCACAAATTCTAAAACCTTTATAAATATAGACAATTACGTAGGAATTAGTAAATCAAGCTTTACGGCTAAGTATTGACTATTATCTTGTTATTATACTTTTTATACTCTCTTAAATGACTAAAGATTTAAATTTTTTAGTATTATCTACAAAATTGGATCGCCTAACTTTATTTCTTTTGACTATGGATCGCCTAACTTAACATTACAAAATTTACATTATCTTCTTTTGTACAAACCGATTTAGCAAATTAACTCACGACACGTGTCTTGTTCCCTCTTGCACGCCCATGTTTCGTTCAAGGAAGCATTAGTCAGATCTTGAAAAATCCCACTTAAAGTAATTAACTAATTAAACAACTCAATTATGTTAATTAATTATAGAGTTAAGAAATTGCTTAGCTTTTTCCTCAACCATTGAAATTTAACCACGTGTCGATCAATGAACTGGTAACACGTGTGACGTGTCCTAAAGAAGGTTGGCATTACCAATACGATTAAAACTCTCTTGCTGTTTCAACACGTGTATTTTGGCCACTCTTTGATATTTATAGCAAATTTTTTATTCCTGAAAAGGAAAGGACTGCTGAAACAAAAAAGAATGGATTAGGTTTACTCGAATGATTGATTTGATCATCTTTAGTAACCAAGATCACAAAATATCTCAAATCCTACTATTGATTGCTTTTAAATTTACCAAAACACCCTTGATCTTGAATCATAAGCTTATAATTCACATGATTTAGATAGTACTGGCTAAGCTAGTATCCTTTTTTGGTTAATAACTTAGTCTACAAGTCACATGATTAATACACTAATGCACACTTTTTTCAATGATCTGATGATTGTTATATGAATTTTGCTCACCAAAAGTTACATTATTTTCCTTCTTACAAAAGATTCCATTTTTTCTATATTTCATTCAAAAGTAGGTAATCAATATATTTTAAGAAAATATGTAAGAATTGATGACCATTTTCGTGAAATTAAAAAGAAGGCTTTTATGATATTAAGTTTTGTAGTTTCTAAAATCAATTAACAAAAATGAAGTTTTTACAGTTTCTAATTTAAAAACAATGGCCAAGAATGCAAGCGAGTTTTAATATAGTGGCAGGTGGTAAGTTTACTAAAGGCAGAAACATTTATACATTTAGAGATCGAATCATGCCGCCTGTATTATACAGGAATTTGGCTAATGAACCGGTCAGTTGTGATCCAATGTTGATAAAAAAAAACAATGGGCAAGAATTTGGGTATGCTTCTTATATAGTAGTCAAATTTATTCACATCCTATAGAAATAATTTCCATCTATTATTTCTAGATAATGATTTTTTTTTTATAATTAATTTTGAGAGAATCTATCTCACTTTTTTTTGGAGATAATACTCTTCTAACTATTTCGATGAATTTGAGTTTTCCTTTAGACTATCAATTACTGAAATGAACCATTTTCTAGATTGGATTAGTGGAGCAATGTGCATTCAAACTCTAATACCAGTTTTATTTCACTGATATGACACGTGTATCTATAAATGAAAATGAAACCGTTTTCCAAAACCTTAAAATATAAACAAATACGACATTTACTTTTACATAGAAAAAGATGTGTGAGTGATAACAATCACAATTTGTGATAATATATATAGTCTTTTTTTTTTTCCATCACACACACACATATATATATATATATATACTCTGATAAATGAAAAAATACATGCATGAAAAGATAATAGGCGACGGCAAAAAAAGATTCGAAAGTATTTATTCATAAATCTTTAAACAAAAAAGGTGTTTATTTATTTAAATCAAAAGAATTTGCATTGAAGAGAAGGAATACTAATTATACGCATATACTTTTATCAAAAAACTATACGCAAATATGTATTATCGATCGTCAGTTTCCTTACTAGAATATTGCTCAAATTTTTAATATTATATATATTAGTTAAATAATATTTTCAACTTATATGGTTTATGCCCTAAAATAATTGAATATGCTTAATGAGAGATATAGTTGACAAAAAATATAATTAACCTGTTAGAAAATAAGTGTTGATAACGTACGTTAAAATATTGTAATGTCGTCTGCTATCCAATTGCTCTTAGGTCCGTTGAATTCTCATAAATGTGTTATAAAGATAATAAAAAATTTGCTTTTAAATTTCAATTTGGATTTTATTTATAATCAAATCAAACGTACAAAACACAAAACCAACGATGGCTATATATAAGAATCCAGACTAAGTCCCTTCTAAGTTAAAATTGACCAAGTCTTTTTCCTAAAAGAAACGACAAAATATCGGAAATAAAACCAAAGTAGGATCCTACTTATGGATGAACGTAAGTAAAGCTAAAAAAGCCATAACCAAATATAAAACAAAACTCAACACTAAGAAAAAACATAAGGTAGACAAGCAAATGAAATATGTTCTATAGTTTTAGTTTGGCTCGAACACGTATTGATATTAATTGGGTTTTTATGTAATCACAAATCTATTTATTAGTTAAGGGGTTTATCCATATAATTTAATTGGCTTGAATGGCTCTTGAATAATTTGCAAGAAGTGTTGATATCTGTCATAATCAAAAAATAAATACTGAAAAGTCACTATTTTGAGTTTATTCATCTAGCCTTCTAGAGTTTTATATTCGTTTTGTGCTCTAAACTATATTCTTTTCTTTTTGTGGCAACTTGTCAAACTTACATATCTTTTTCTCTTTTGAGTCTCAAATCTCATTAAACAATATATAAGGATTATAGAATACCTAAATAAGTTTAGTTGGTTAAAGGTTCCATTCACGTTTGTTTTTTCATCTAAACATAATTTTTATTAATGAGAATAAGATATTACCGTAATAAAATTACAACAAGTTTTAGAATTTTATAAAAATATAATGAAAAAATTACACTCCGTTTTCTTGAAAAAAGTTCTATTCACGTTTTAAGTGGCAAGAAAACTCGTGTTTCTATCAAATCCGGAAAATCTGGATTAAAATTTGAGATTTTTCCGTTACAAAGAAAATAAACCGATCCAAATTCCGGTCTTTTAATAACATTTCTAAATTTTTAATAATTAATATGTGTATATATATGTATATATATATATATATATATTCTCAGAACGGATTTGAATTCCAAACATAATTTATAATGTAGAAATACCAATTTGTATGTATGTATATATATATAGAATTTATATGTATAATCTTATAAACCAAATGAAATGAGCAAAAACTAAGCTAAAAGAAAATAAATTGTAGATATTATAAAATTGGTAAATGAGAACCTCGTATGAACAAACACGTGATTCGATTATGAAAAGAAAAAACTTCACATATTATATGGCAAAAGGAATATATAGTAAGGTTGTTCAAAATGTCTTCATAGTCTTAACAGAATTTCATCATCACCATTCTCATCATTCATCATCATTACCTATCTTCACATGGAAATTGTTTTAATTTTTATTTTTATCCAATTTTTCATTGAACTTTAAAATACAATTTTTGTATATTTTAATATTATAGTTTCATATAACGGTAGACATTAGAATAAGACAAATGAACAGTTCCTTTATTATATAAAATATATATACTTTCTTAGGTTCATGCATGCATACACTTTTATTTCACGAGGTGGATAACATTTGATAAACTTTCTTTCTTATAGTTATCCTAAATTACAACACCAATAATAGTGATTCGTACAATCATAATAGTAAATTTATAAAGTTATTATTCTGTTTAAGTAAAAAGGCTAGTAAAAAGTGTTTGACCAAAACAAACTAAAAGGAATCTAGATTTCAAGAAAAACATTTTTGATGTATAATCAAGTAATTGTTAGTAAATCAATAATCATAGTTTACTAAGAAAAAGAAAATCTAACGGTTGTTAATGAGTTAAAAAATGGACAAAAACATCACAATTAATGTTGATAAGATTGTTCTTATCACATTAACAAAAAAAATGTAATTATCGAAAAGAAAAAAAAGGGACATGGGGTTACAGGTGAAGTGTTCCTGGTCAAATTGAAACTTAGAAATATTAAAGTTTTTGAAAATGAAAGGTTTATTTTTAATTTAAATAATTTTGGAAAATTACTTATCTTAAGTTGCCTAACAATCTACGCATCTTCTTCTTCTTCTCGCCTCTCCTACTAAGAAAACTAAAATAGCTTTATTTTTTTATTTTTTTCCGATTTATGCTTGTACGAGATTTAAACGTGAAAACCTTTTTTTTTTTTTTGTTAAACAACTTAAAAACCATTAAAATAATAATTTAGAAGTAAGATATTAGATTTTCTTTTCTTTATAGTAGGTGAAACTCTTGAATTTCAATACAAATAATTGTTGGAAAGAAGTAGTTAATGCGAAAAATTGACCAATTATTGGTCAGTATTATAATAATATTATTAATTTTTTTTTGTGTTCATATTTTCTCACATGAAAACTAGTATATAGAGAAGAGCTTCGTTGCTCAAAGCCTTTTCTCTTCTCTCTTAAAAACCTCAACTTTCTTTTCTTACGACAAAAACCCTTTTCTCTTCTCATTCCAAACAACAACAAAAGAAGATTCATTTTCTTTCTTTCAAAAAAATCAAAACCTGAAAATATCTCAAACAAACCCTAAAATGGATTACAATACATCAAGAATCGGTGAAGTTGTTGAAGATGAAGAACAGATTGATCTTCCACCTGGTTTCAGATTTCACCCAACTGATGAAGAACTCATAAGTCACTACCTTAAACCAAAGGTTTTCAATACTTTGTTCTCTGCTACTGCCATTGGTGAAGTTGATCTCAACAAAATCGAGCCTTGGGACTTACCCTGTAAGTTTCACACCTTATGATTCAAATTCTCTGTGTGTTTTGACAAATCTGATTGGGTTTGGGTTTGTGTTGAACAGGGAAGGCTAAGATGGGTGAGAAAGAATGGTATTTCTTTTGTATAAGAGACCGGAAATACCCAACTGGTTTAAGGACAAACCGGGCTACAGAAGCCGGTTATTGGAAAGCCACAGGCAAAGATAAAGAGATTTTCAAAGGAAAATCACTTGTGGGTATGAAGAAAACTCTTGTTTTCTATAAAGGAAGAGCTCCTAAAGGAGTAAAAACCAATTGGGTTATGCATGAATATCGTTTAGAAGGCAAATATTCTATCGAGAATCTTCCTCAATCAGCTAAGGTAAAGAGACTTTTGTGTTTGTGTTTGTGAATTTCTTATTATGGAATTGAAATTGATTATTGGTTTGGTTGGTTTGTGAATGTAGAACGAATGGGTCATTTGTCGTGTTTTCCAAAAACGTGCCGATGGTACAAAGGTTCCATTATCTGGTTTAATGATGGTTGATTCTCACATTAACCGAATTGAACCAACCGGTTTACCTTCATTGATGGATTGTTCTCAACAAGATTCATTTCCCGGTTCGTCATCAACTCACGTGACCTGCTTCTCCGACCAAGAAACCGAAGATAAGAAACTCATGCACGAGTCTAAAGACGGTTTTGGTTCTCTGTTTTACTCTGATCCTCTGTTTGTACAAGACAATTATTCACTAATGAAGATGTTGCTTGATGGTCAAGAAACTCAAAATCCCCATAAATCATTCGGTGGTACTCATGATCCTTCCGGTTTAGTCGGAACCGAAGAATTGGATTGCGTTTGGAATTTCTGAGTTTGGTAATTATGTTGTAGACTTTGTAGTCATGTGCTCGTGCGTGTGAAAAAAAAAAAAGATTCTTGTTACATTTTTTGTAAAAAAAAAAAAAATTGCTAGAAAGTCAATTGCTTTTGTTATTGTAGAATTAGTATTTTAACATATATGATAGACTTCCCAATCAAATTTGCCACTTACAATGCTAGAGCTAATTTAATACATAAATAATGTTGGTTATTAAAACACATAAAAGCTATAAATTAATATAATATTGTTCAAACAAAGACGTTTATTTATATATTGATTTTAAACAAAATTAATTTTGAAACTACAGTTAAGTAGTTAGAAGCCAAATTTGTTTACTGTTCTTTACAATGACAAAATTTTAAATGACATGTGTTAGGCCACCAACCAAAGAGTTGATATTATGACTTATGAGTATATTAACAAAGTGTGAACCATTTTCTTATACCATTATCATATATTTATGTAATATGTTTAGGTGATCATCTTGTATGCATACTACCTAAAATTTTTTCCAACTTTTTTTTGATGAACAATTTTCGTTTAGTAAAATGATAATCTTCCTAAGGTAACAAATACCATTTGTGAAGTAATTTGTCAACGCCAATATTACTTGACTACATAAACAATATTTAAATTGCGTAACATATACTTTTAAATATCTTGAAAACTATATCTCATTTACAAAAAAAAAAAAGAAGAAGAAGAAGAAGATTGGGTTTAGGCCTTGTACGCAACAGATAAATTACATATTACGTTGGAATGATATTTGATAATTTTTTTATTAAATATTCTAATTAATGTATATTATTTGTGTAAGATTTTAAATTTGATTATGCTATAGTATATAAATTTAACTTAGAATTGTGATTAACTTTACGTAAAAAACTCCGAAAATTGGCCAGCGTCAATATTTTTATATATGAAACTATAAAAAGTTATGAGAATATTAATTATATATATATATATATATAAAATTATGAGAGGTACAATATGTGTAAATGGTAATGGTTGAATATGACTGAATGTAACTGAATGTAGAATATAACTGAATTTTTTTATTTTTATTCAGCATAATCTAGCTGAATAAACTAAAATCAAATGGTAACAGAGGATTCCAGCTGAATTTAGTGAAATTTAAAATATTATTTTTATAGGAAAATAAATAATATTGTACCTTATAAAACAAATTAATTTTAAAAGAAACTATTTAAATATTTAACAAATACTTAAAATTAAATAAATAACTAGAAATCTTTTATTAAAACTAAATTACCATAATATTTTGGTTGATATATAATATATATATATATATATTTAAATTAAAGAGTAATTTTGAAGATTATATTTTTCAACATGCCCATTTTCAAAAAATTTACCATAATATTTTGGTTGATATATATATATATATATATATATATATTTAAATTAAAGAGAAATTTTAAAAATTGCAATATCATAATATTGCAAGTTTTTTTTCCCAATTTCTAAAGTAAATGATACTCTTTGAAAATGAATATATTGAAAAAGATATTGGAATAACAGTCTATTTTCCCCCAGAACTTTCGTATCAAACTAGTTCCCCACAAACTTTGAACGTCTGTTTAAATCTGGAAATCACATAGTTCAATTCTTATTTCCCCATTGTTCAGAAGTTTTAAGTATATATCCCC
>OVAX01004961.1:0-10660 GCA_900406405.1 Lepidium africanum
CCAAACTGTGAGCCTCCATAATGTGATTCGGATTGAGAAGCTCCATCTTGTGATCCACTCAGATGTGAAAAAGGACACTTAAGTAAGCAAAACTCAGAGTTGTATGAACTAACCATTTTCTTTCTTGGTCTCCCTCTTGGTCGTTTAGACATAAATTCAACTCTTGTAGTAGTACAAGACTTCTTGTTATGACCTTCTCTCTTACAGTTTGAACAAGTTATAACACGATTTTCTCGGGACAACTTACTCCTAGAAGTTGAAGATGACTCATTCAGCCTTCTACGCCTGGCGTAATTGCTTGGTCTTCCACGATTACTAAGTCTATTTGGTGGTGGCAAGACAGACAATCTATTAACTTTAGGCCACAATTTCATACCTTGAACTTGAAGAGAATCCACAAGAATCAATAAGAATTTCAAAGAGATAGGTTATTGAATCTGACCTGTCTCTTTATTGAATCTGAAACAAAACTAGACCGTAATTGTTCTCTAAAATTGATGTCTTGTTATCGAATCTGGAATGAAAATAGAAAGAGAAGAGAAGAAGAGATTCGACAAAAGGTAAGGAAAAGAAATTAGGGTTTGTGGATTGGGGAAATTTTTTTTGGTTCTTTAAACAAAACACATCGTTTTATTTAATCGATCTTAACAACATATTAACGTTGTGTAACGATGTTTAACGTCATCATAATCTAGGTTATAGTTGACTAAAGCTTATATTAAAATGGCGTTGACTTTTGAAGTTTGGAATTTTTTTTGCAAAACATAAAGTTCAGTATTTATTTGGCTTTTTCGTGAAAATTGGGTATTTAAATAGCCATTTTCTCATTGTTATGCTAGGAAGTTGCTTTTTTTTATTGGTACTAATATTTGAGTGGAGATAATTAATTAAAGTATGATTTCTAATTAGAGTTATGTATATTTTGCGACATAGCATACTTGTTACTTTATTGTTGTGACATAAATTGAACTATTTTTGTTAGTTCTAGAAATTTTATATTTTAGGTGTAGTACATAATTTTGTCCACATTTTTTTTCTTTTCCCATTAATAGATTAAAAGCGGGAAAGACCCGAACCTTTAGAAATACAACCATGCACCCACCTGATAGCACCATAATTACAAAGACTTAAAGGATAACAACCTCACCTACCAAAAAGACTAGCTCATTGAAACAGGCAAAGAGAGGCATTAACCCCTTTCATTCTCAAATAACATATCAAGCCAAAGAGGAGAAGAGACTGCAACATATGACTATCTTCGATCTTGGGTTGTGACACTTTTGGCGATGAGCAAGGAGCCTCTGTTTGCCACCGGTTTAACAGATTCAAGATCCCAGTCAGAGATCAAGGGAAGAACTACTTTAACATATGCTACAAAACCTGTAAAAGAGGGCCACAAAGTTGGTCTCTTCATAGTTGCAAAGAATTCTGATGTCTCAGCTTCGAAGATGACCTTTGACACTTTGTGGGAAACCATGCTTTCTATAGCCCAGATTAAACCTTTGTGTTTAGTCTCAAAAAAGCTACTAACACGACAAAATGCACGACGGCTATTTGAGATAACAACACCACCATGGTCTTTGAGGACCCATACTGCTCCACCTAGTTTAGCACTCTTGGCGAAGGAGAGACCTATGTTTCATTTAACCCATCCAAAAGGAGGAGGTAACCATTTACTTTGAATCTCATCTTCTTCGTGTTGCAGTTGGTTTGCGTATGCACCTTCTGATTTTTGAGCATCAAACCATAACAACGAATAATAAATCTTCCTTTGATCTTCTTTTGAATTCCACCAGAAATTAGACATAGTTCATGTGAGGGCTCTAGATGTGGCTTTAGGGAGCTTAAAGCACGACATCACATGGATAGGCATTGCTAACACTATAACTTTTAAAAGAGTCTCTTTTTCTCTTTGAGATAATGTTCTAACAAACCACCCCGACATTCTAGTTTGCAGTCTATTTTTAATGAAGGCTAGCATCTTCTTTTTCGATCCCGAGAAGCATTATGACAATCCAAGGTAAGTGCCTATTCCTCCAATATTCTGAATTCCCAAGGTAGACTGAATCTAATTTTGGATCTGATTTGGTACATTGCTTCCAAAAGATATAAAAATTTTTTATCGAAGTTAATGCGCTGTCTCGATGCCGAACTATAAGAGTGCATAATATTCTGGAATTCTGTGGATTGGCTTGAAGTAGCTTTGAATAGGATCAGACTATCATTTGCAAATAGAAGGTGACGGAAGGATGGTCCATCGACTAAAAATCTTATCCTTTCAATCTGCCATGCTATCTCAGCTCTGACCATCAAGTGAGACAAGGCATCAGTACATAAAATGAAGAGGAAAGGGGATAAGTGATCCCCTTCCTCAAACCTTTTTCCGGATTGATTATTCCATACGGCTGATCATTAATCGGTACCGAGTATATAACTGAAGACACACAGTAGGATACCCAATGAATTCACTTTGTTTCAAAATCGAGAGCCTTCAATAACACCTTAAGGAATCCACATTCGATGTGATCATATGCTTTTGACATATCTGATTTCATAGCAAAGATCTTTTTGAAACGGTAGGATGCGTTCTCAAAGCATGGATAAGTTCATGCGTAATCAATATATTGTCTTTGATGAGCCTTTCCAATACAAAGGCAGATTGGGTTGGAGAGACTATATTCAGCAGCCATGGTTTCAATCTTCCCACCAAAATTTTTGCTATGATCTTATAAACTACCGAACACAAGCTTATGGGCCTCAGGTTTGACATAATGTTGAAGTTCTCCTTCTTTGGAATCAAACAAAGATGGGTGTAGTTCCAATTTTTAGGAAACACACCATTAATGAATAAATCTTTTATCTCTGAGGTCACCTTATTACCCACAATATTCCGATACCTTTGATAGAACATTCCCGTCATACCGTTGGGACCTGAGTAGTTGAAGGATCAATCGAGAAAGCAGCATCTCGGATTTCCTTGGTTGTCACTTCCTTAACCAGAGCTTTGTTCATTTGTGATGTACCTTTAGGTTGGAAATTCTGGAAGATATCTTGGATATTCTGCGGTTTTGAAGAGGAGAAAAGAGACCTATAATGGTTAACCGCTACTTCCCCCTTGGAAAATTCTGCACACTGCAAGAAACCATTCTGATCAACCAGCTTTTCAATGAATTTCTTGTATCTATCTACTGCCACCGAAGCATGAAAAAATGTAGTGTTTCCATCACCATCTTTTAACCACTTCGCTCTACTTTTTTTGTGATGAGAACTTCTCCCTCCTTATAATCGTCAACTAAGTCCCATTTAAGAGCTTTGATGGTATTGGCTTCCGGATTTGGAGCAGATTACTCAAGCTCAAGCTTTTCCTAACACAAGCGTATCCTGTCCTTTGAGNCTTTTCCTAACACAAGCGTATCCTGTCCTTTGAGTTAAACTGATTGTTCTTCTTCCATTTACTCAATTCTCTCCAACAATTCCTAATTTTCTGAGACAAAAGTGAACCATTCAACATACATTTACCGGCCCATGTTGTTTGGATGGCTTCTCTGACTGCTGGTTTATTTAGAAAATGCTTGTCAAAACGGAAAGAACCATGATATAAATCTTGTGAAGACACCAACTTGATGAACACTAGTTTATGATCACTACCTCGCTTTTCTAAAAAGCCTGATTTGAAGCTGGATAGGAGGAAACCCATGCTTTGTTCCCAAATGATATGTCGAGTTTACTTCGAATCCAAACACCATTCCTTCGACCTCCCCACGTCATGGCATTTCATGTCGCAGCAAGTTCAGACATGTGACATGCCTTAACCATATTAACAAAAGCAAAGAGATATCCGATCTTTGTGAACCTCCTGATTTTTCATTAAGGTGTAATAGGTCGTTGAAATCTCCTACTACATACCATTTGTCCAATCTAGATATTCCAATCCGAGTTAATCTTTCCCACTCATTGGGCCGATCCCAATATAAAGGTGCACCATATATACATGATAAAAAGAAGACATCGCTTCCAAAAGATACAAGACAGTCAACAATGTTTTTGTCAGCATATTTTACAACCATTGAGACTGATTTCTTCCAAAAGAGGGCTAGTCCGCCACTAAAACAGATGGGATCAACGATAAAACTTCTATCATAACCTAACCAAACTGAAGGTCCCTTAATACAATACTATTATGTTTAGTCTCCATTAAAAACAAGACTTCAGGAAAATGAGCCCATCACATCTCCTTCAGCCGTTGAATTGTCAAGTCTTGGGAACGTCCCAAACCTTGACAATTCCAAATAGAATGCTCATTACTTCTTTGGTTGTCCCTCCTTCGAGACTGCCAATTGTTTTGCTTTCTTGAAAGAGTTTGATTCTTTATCTTCATCCTCATTGCTCCCTTTCCTTTTCACTACCATTCCCACATCAGCATCATCCGAGATTGGAGGAAAAGGACTTAGTTCCAGCTGAAGAGGTCGAGTCACAAGCCTTTTAAAACCTTGGTCTCCTATTATGTCTTTTGGCTTTGAGCTTCAACTACCAGCTTCTATCACCTTGTGTTGTCCTTCTGAAATTGAGAGTTTTGCATCTTGGAAGTTAACAGCAGAGAAGATAAATTTGGACTAAGAGATCTCAGCACACAACAGGTTGGATGCAGGAGGGAGGAAAAATTCCTTTCCAGCATTGAAAGCATCTGCCAATAAATTCTTAGTATCTCCAGAGGAGGCATTCTTAGAGACCTTCCCATCTAAGCATTGATAGTCGAATACTATTCATTTTCCTTTATCTAGGTCTTTAGAGATCATCGGAGTAGCTTCAAGAGTTAGAGAAATCTTCCTAGCTAGTTATAGGGTCCTTCTCTGCATCCGCAACTAATGACCTAACTTTGGCCTTCCTTATTTCTAGCTCCAACACAGGAGCCGCCTCAAACACAACCTCATTTCATCTAGAATCTCCTTGGCTATGTTAGCTCTTCCTATATGCTTATTAATTACCACCTGGTCTTCCGATAACACACCAAACAATGGATCTTCCGGTTTCAGAACCAACTACACTGGAGGCTTTACTATATTGTTCTCACGGAACACTCTAGCATCCTCCTTCCTTCGCGCAATCAAGATAGGATAGTAGCCTGTCTCATGGTTGATTCTTTGGCAGTGATAACACCTTCTTTGTATGCGTTCATAGTGAAAGGCAACTTCCACACTTTCACTGCAGGGGAATTTAATCATCTTTGATTTCCGAAGAGGTTTTGCCACATCTACTTCACTTTCACTCTAACATAGTCCCTGGTGAGAGATTTCTCTGGGTTAAAAAGCACTTCAACGACCTCACCCAGCAGATCTCCAAGCATTGTGAAAGCCGGAATCTTGAAATAGTTCATGGGGAGTTTTTTAATATGAACCCAGACTGGGATGAACTGCAAGTAGTCCTCCGGAGAATGTTCCAACCATCGGTCTGTCGCTAAGGTCCATTCATTGTAGGACTGAACTCTTTTTTCGAAAACCTCTTTGAAGTCATCTTCGTTGTTGAACACAAATTGGAAGCGTTCTTTAGATAAAGCTATACCACGAACCTTGCCTTGTTTTTGCCATTTTCTTGGCATATCCAGAATCAGATTTGCCATTTTTTGTTTATCCGGGTTTAGAATCCTTCCAAAAATACTAAATTTGTTCTTTACACTTGAGTAGAACTCGGGGAGATTTAGGATACAGAGCGGAGCCTCATCTTCTTCTAAGCTCAAAGACATCATCTTTCTATCCATAGCTATTGACATTTCGAAACAAACGTCGAAGAAAATACCAGATGCAGATTTTAGGTCAGATCTCTGCCGTGAAAATCGGAAATTCCGATCACAAAAACCGCTACGAATCTCAACTTTCTCTGAGGCAAAGACTATAAAAGAAACCGAATGTCCTAAAGAGAAACTTTTGATTATATGTTTTTATTATATCATAAATAATTAATTATTTTTGGTAACAGAAAAAAAAATTCGTATTTTCAATTGCGGATCAGACTAAGAAATTAAACATCAAATTTTTTATGAAAAAAGTTATTATAGATTATACTCATTATAGTAAGATTTCTTTGACAAGAAAAACAGAAGATTATAGACTATAGTAAGATTCGTAAACAAAGAAAAAAATTACAAAATTCGTTAAAAATTTCCAAGACTTATGTCGTGACCCGAGAACACGCAGAGAAATAGCGTCAGCGACCGACTTCATTGAAAGAGCGACCAAAACGCAGCGTTTTCATGGCAATATTTCGGTGGATACCGAATCAATCAATAATAGAGAAAGAGACATTAAAAGCGATAAAGGAATCGGCAGTTGAGAGAAGAGCTTGAGGCGAAGGAGAAGTCGTGTGGAGATTTTAGGAAGAGGAAGAAGAAGATGGAGAATATCTGGCGAATCGCGACGGGTCAGGATCCGAATCGTGAGGATTACGAAGGGATCGAATTCTGGTCTAACCCTGAGCGTTCTGGTTGGCTCACGAAGCAAGGCGATTATATTAAGACTTGGCGCCGTCGCTGGTTCGTTCTCAAGCGAGGTAAGCTTCTCTGGTTCAAGGATCAAGCCGCTGCTGCTACTCGCGGATCTATCCCGCGTGGTGTGATCTCCGTCGGTGAGTGTCTCACCGTGAAAGGAGCTGAAGATGTCGTGAATAAGCCTTTCGCGTTTGAGCTATCTAATGGTAGCTACACCATGTTCTTCATCGCTGATAACGAGAAGGAGAAAGAAGAGTGGATCAATTCGATCGGACGATCGATTGTGCAGCATTCGAGGTCTGTGACGGATTCTGAGGTCCTTGATTACGACCACAGGAGTTGATTAATATCTATATGTTTTGATTTTGTTTTGTCTCACTCTCTGGCCTTAGACTTTCCTGGAATGTAAAACCCTCTTTGTCTCTAAATTACTCTGCTATTGTACCTTGATCCTGATGTATGTATGCCTCAATTTCAATCGATTGTCTCGTTTGTTATGATTTCTCTTCTTAATTTAATCTTATTGGGTTCTGTCAAGTTTGATCTATTTTGCTCAACTTTGATTGATGTATTTTGGTTTTGACTTAAAAAGTAGAAGCTTTGTAGGGTTTCTGAAGGAGGATATGATCTCTGCAAAGTGTTAGATCAGTAAGAGATTATTCCCAGAGCAAGAAGAGGGCTTCTTAATATCTCATTCCATGTGACTGGTTCTATAGAAGTGAGATTGATTTATTGAAATGGAGAAAGAGAAATGCAGGAAATTAGCTTTCTCAGTGCTGTGGATCCCACTCTGATATCTTTATCTACCGGCCATTATTTTAACATTGCACGTTTATCTTTTCCCTCGAGCTTTCCAAGGGCCACCTCAACGTTAGGTATGAGCGACACATAAGTAGTCATCACATGTGACAAAAAGTCAAGATTAAGGTAAATAATCTTCTTCTTTGATATGTGAATACAGGAGGATATATCCAAAGCTATCTGTTGTTGTAAGAGATGAGGAATCAAGAGCTCATCTTCATCCCAACACCAACTGTTGGTCATCTTATTCCGTTTCTTAAATTTGCTGGGCGTCTCATTGAGCAGGATGATAGGATCCGTATCACCATCCTTTTGATGAAGTTACAAGGTCAATCTCATCTGCACACTTATATTAAGTCAGTTGCATCCTCTCAGCCCTTTGTTAGATTTATTGCTGTCCCTGAGTTAGAGGAAAAGCCTGCCCTTGTTACGCAATCTGTGGAAGCCTATGTATACGATATTGTGGAGAAAAATACCCCTCTTGTGAGAAATATAATCATAGATATCTTGTCTTCTCCTGCATTGGCTGGTGTTACGGTCAAAGGAATAGTTGCTGACTTCTTTTGTCTCCCCATGATTGGCGTTGCAAAAGATGTAAGTCTCCCTTTTTATGTGTTCTTGACTACAAATTCTGGGTTCTTAGCTATGATGTACTATCTAGCAGATCGACATAAGAAAGATACCACAGTTTTTGTAAAAAACAGTGAAGAAATGTTGTCAATTCCTGGCTTTGTGAACCCTGTTCCAGTCAAAGTTCTGCCTTCGGCTTTGTTTATTGAAGACGGTTATGATGCTTACACTAAACTGGCCACACTCTTTACCAAGGCCAATGGAGTCCTAGTTAATAGCTCCTCTGATATCGAGCCTTACTCTCTGAATCTTTTTCTTAATGAACAGAATTACCCTTCTGTTTATGCTGTTGGCCCTATATTTGACTTGAAAGCCCAACATCATCCAGATCTGGACCTTTCTCATCGTGACAAGTTGATGAAATGGCTTGATGATCAGCCTGAGGCATCTGTTGTATTTCTTTGTTTTGGGAGTATGGGAAAGTTGAGTGGTCCTCTAGTGAAGGAAATAGCAAATGGACTTGAGCTATGTCAGTACAGATTCCTTTGGTCATTCCGCAGTGAAGAGGTACAAAACGATGATCTTTTCCCTGAGGGATTCCTTGACCGTGTCAGTGGACGGGGAATGATATGCGGTTGGTCTCCGCAGGTGGAAATATTGGCCCATAAGGCAGTGGGAGGTTTTATGTCTCACTGTGGATGGAACTCAATTGTAGAAAGTTTATGGTTTGGTGTGCCAATTGTGACATGGCCAATGTATGCAGAGCAACAGCTCAATGCATTTCTGATGGTGAAGGAACTGAAACTCGCAGTAGAGATGAAGCTTGATTACATAGTACATAGCAATGAGGTTGTAAGCGCAAACGAGATAGAGACTGCTATTCGTTGTGTAATGGACAAGGATAACAATGTTGTGAGGAAGAGAGTGATGAATGTCTCTCAGATGGTGCGGAAAGCTACGCTGAATGGTGGATCTTCTTTTGCTGCTGTTGAGAGATTCATACAAGACGTGATAGGAACTAAGCCTTAGCCTTTTCTTATCTATAAGCTTTAAACTTGTTTCTAGTCCTTTGTTGATTTGCTTACCATTGAACCTTGATTTTTTCTTTGGTATTTTGACAACAAGTAATATATATCATAGGTGATTTTCATTGTTTTTTAATCTCTTCGGATATATATATTTTTTTTTTGACAAACAATCTCTTCGGCATATTATTTTAAGGGTTGACGGTTTATTTCCATCCGAAACTATCAATCTAATCATATGAAACTAAACTTATGACTTCAGTTTAATTGCTTTGTATGAGGTTTAATTTCACCTCTAATTAGACTATCTCTATAATTACACAAATCGCTGGTAATTTAGGATTTTAAGCTAAAAAATTAACGCAACCTAAATCAATTTATGACCCGTTTATATCACAATTAAGATATGATATTCTTCAACTGTGTTTAATTTGTATAAACGGGTCATAAATTGTTTAGGTTGAGTTAATTTTTAGACTTTAAAGGTGAAATTACCAGCGATAAACGGAGGACCCAAATTTTAACTCTTAACTAAGAATTGTTTTGTGGGCAGAACCTCAATGAGTTGGATCAAGATTTCCAAAACATTGAAGGGTAGGCCCAATATAAATAACGTCAGGCCCACTAGCCTTTTTAGAATGTCCGTAAAATTCGATGTTGTCACGATAGGACATGTCTAAATTCTAAAGTCTAAACGATCATTGAGTCATTGACACATCTGATAGATTTATGAAAAAAGTTTCCAATACAATTTCTGCTAGAGTTGATAAATACTAAAAGAAAAAAAAAACACCCATTAGTTAATTATTAAAAAAAATGGAAACTTTAATCCAACCACATATTCCTCGGATCACCTATCAAAACCAAATAAATTAATAATTCTAAGATGCATAGACACACATGTTATAACTAGGGTCTCTAGTAACCAATGTGCCGCTATTTGGGAAAAAGAACAAGCATGCTTGGTTGGTGCGACCATGGCTTTGGTAATAAGCGTTCATGACATAAGACGCATGGCTTATTGTAGTGTTGGGCTTAAAACATGCTCCACTTGGTAGGATTGGTCTACAATCAACTCCATTACTGCAAGCAAAAGTGATGTTATCTTCTAACTGTTCATCTTTCGCCGTTGGAGTTGATACACACCATTGTGTTGAGCTTGCCAATGGAAGATTGTTGATCATGATGGAAGAGAGGAGGATCACGAGGACCGTTGTGAAGAACGGTGACGTTTTTGCCATTTTTTTTATGAAAAAAAGAAAGATTCTATAAGCTCTGTATTGTTGAATGGATGCTTTGTTTGATATTGAGAGGAAGAGGTGATATACATATTTATACAAGAGTAATGTACAAAGAAAAGGAAATATATATCATTTTACATAAATGAAGAAGATTTGTGGGAGTTGATTTTTGGTATATGAAATCTTCCTTTACATTTATATGAAGATTTGAATCGATTTTCCAATATATATTGACGGTGAGGCCCAAACAAAGTAAAAGACTAAGCCCACTCCAATGTTAATACTTAATATGTTCGTCAAATTTGGTGTTATCATTCCTGGCAATTTACGATCTCTGGTGGTGAATTTCGTTTCTTATTGTCTAGTTCCGATTTACCACCAACCATGATATTATCTCAAGCCAACTTAACCAAGTAAACCACTTTCTTTTTGTGATGGCGCAATCGTATTAACAGACGTTATTGTTGAACAATATCTTTTATCACAAGCAAAAGATAATTGTGAAAGAAGCAACTAGAAGGACTCAAGTTTGGTGGTTTCTA
>OVAX01004962.1:0-10650 GCA_900406405.1 Lepidium africanum
TTTGATGCATGCTTTGGTTTCATTGTACTATTCTGATTGGACTGTTGGATTTGTTGATGTTATAACTGGCTGATGCTAAGTTGTTGAAACATCTCCGGGTTTAGTGAAGTCTTTGACATATTGATGCTGCTGCCACTTTGCCTGCGACTTGGATCGCCAATCACTAGTTTCAGGCGCTGGACTTCCTTATTCAGTTTCTCAGACAGAGCTGCCAAATAAGGAAAATATAATGTTACTTCTCTAAGAAGGAGGATTAAAACACGAATCACTCACTACAAACAACCAAAGCTTTTTGTAGAGTTAAAGTTCTCTATAAATGAGAGTTGTTTCTCCTGGAGAAATCTTGTGGCCAAGAGTTATTCCACAAGGAGAATGATAAGTTCTCATAAATAGAAAACAAACACATTGTTCCTAATTAAGCCTTTGGAAACCACAAAAAGGATAGTTCTCACAATCTAAAGTAAAACAAAGAGTTCGGCTAAGGACTTGACACTAACTAGGTTCCATCGAGTTTGTATACAAACCAACCCTACAGCAAATAAGCAATCCTGGTATAGTTTTGGTAAGATAATGTGTGTACCCTCGCGGAGTTGTGCATGCTGTTCCATATCTTGAAGACGAANATGCTGTTCCATATCTTGAAGACGAAACTTCAGTTCACTGTTCTGATTCGGCAAACCCATTGAATCTCTCTGAAATTGTAAGAGAAAAAAAAATATAAGACTGCTGAGATCTATTCAAACAGGGGGCTTAGTTTGTGCTATGTCATTCACCTGCAAATGAGTGAGCTGAGCTGATAATGTAGTAGCTTCTGTCTGAAGTGTCTGCACCTTATGCTCCTACTATGCCATGTATCATGTCTTCCACTCCTTCGAGTGTGCAGCAGATACACCATTCGCCAACATTCTAAGGATATGGATAAATCAAAAAGTCAAGTCACACAGCATGAAATAACCACAACAGTCAGAACATCAACCACAATGAGAAAATGTCTAAAATGAAGCATTACTATATATTACCTTTTGACACGCTTAGGATCAGCCATTACAATTTCAGAGAGTTTCTCATCAGCTGCGATTTTCTTCATTTCAGATGGAGTAAACTCACTGTTTCCAAATTCAACACTAAAAGCCGCACTTGAATTCCCTTCACCTGAATTCGTTAAAGATACTTTTGCTGATGAAACTGTTCTGAATCACTACAATAAATTCAATGATTTCTGATCTGAAGGGTCTATGCTATCACTACTCAAATAGGTACTTTCCTCACCTGCAATTGAAGTAAGTGCTTTGTAATGTATGTGATTAAAAAGTAATATACTAAACCAAGTGAAAACAAATTGTATATTTAAGATCTATATAAAACTAACCATTCAATCTATTTAGCAGAAGGTTGTTGATGGTGTTGACATTGTCATTTTTAGGACACATAATTGCCCTCTCCTTAAACCATTGTGCTGTTTGATTTTCCAAACAACCAATTCCATAAATAGCTTCAATTATAGAATCAATAGGATCAGAAACCTTATCAATTAGAAACTCTTTCAGAATGTCTATGTCAGTAATACCATCATTTGGCATTGAGAGTCTCCCATCACCTACAGCTAGAAGCCAATCCGAGAACTCCTCTATTTCTTGTTTCTCATGATCACTTATATCAGCCAATAACCTCATATTCTTGCTTAGCTCCAAAACTTAGTAGTCTTCCCATAAATAAGATGAATTTATAGTTGAGAACACAGTTTCTTATCTTCCTCCACCACTGACAACGGGTAAAATTTGTCTGAAGTCACCACCGAGAACTACAACTTTGCCACCAAAATGATGATTCTCTGGATGTCTAACTATATCTTTGAGACTTCTATCCAACGCTTCAAAACAATACTTGCTTGTCATTGGAGCCTCATCCCAAATAATTAGCTTTGTTACCAAACTTCCGATATCAGAATCTCTTGTGAAAGAACATGTGCTAGACTCATCGACATTAACAGGGATACTAAATCTAGAGTGAGCAGTTCTTCCACTTTCTAAAAGCAGGGCAGCTATTCCACTTGATGCCACGTCGAGAACTATATCCCCTCTTGATTTTATAGCAGCTGATAGGAGCTTCCATAAAAAAGTTTTCCCGGTTCCACCAAAACCAGAAACCAAAAACAATCCGCCTCTGTCATTTAAAACAACATCAAGATTTCATCATAAATTTTCCTTGTTCTTGGGTAGCCTTTGGTAACCATTCATCAAGATACTTTTTCTGTTCAGCTTGGTTGTAATTTCTATCATCAATAATTAACTGATTTAAGCAATCAGTTTCAGAACCAACAAACTGTGGCATGGTTGGATACCGATCAAGTGAGGTTCCATGACTCGCAAGCAGTTTTTTAATTTCTTTAAGAGTGAACTTCTTTTTTTCAGCATCACTTAACTCCAAACCTGTAAAAAAATTAGAATTTGTTAAATCACTTGTTTACATATAACAAATTATATAGTTGTCACTCGAAATGCATGTGATCTTCCAAACCTGGATTGTTCTTCTCTTTTCTTAGCTTGTATGTTATATCATCGGATAAAAACATCCATGTCTTCTCCCAAACTTCCTCAGGCTTAGTTAAAGAATCTGATGTAAGAAAATTCACAAACAACCTTCTAGTCTGTTGTGCAGAAGACATTAAACTTGCTTCCTCAATGGCTGCAATGTACTCTCTGTCATCATCTAGCAGGCCCAATGCAAAACATGCATCCCTGTATGTCTCATGTACATCACCATTAACTGTTTTCAACTCTGCATAACTCGTAGGACCTCTTTTATGTCCCAATAGCATTCTCAAGTAGTATGCTTCTTCGATTTTCTTTGGAACATATTTGATTCTTCCAACTGCAAAACTGTTTTTTTTGTCTTCTTTTAAACACCTTGCTCTTTTGATCCCATGTATAGAAATTGGGAATTTCCTCATATAAAAGTGATGTAGCTTTCATATCAGTCTTGTTTAGTTCAAACCAAGCCAGAAATTGTGTTCTTCCTTCTTCATATTTAAAAATTACAACATCAGGTGTGTCGTCTTCCTGGTAGTACACTGGTTGCTTTCCTTCTTCATGAAAAAATAATTTAACAACTAGCGTGGATCGGAAGTGAATATCGTTACCAAGAATTCTCCACACAGCTTCGCATGCAGAAACGTACCTTGTGAATACATAGATAAGAATATAAAGTTATAAGGCTCATAAACAATTATAGTTATGATTTAATTGTGCAATCATTGGGAGAAGCTTGTCTTATTATTTATCAAAGTTGAGTTGTTATGTGTTTACACTAATTTATGGTTTGTGTTTGTTTTTTGTTTGCAGATAGTTACATTTGGTTGTATCTAACTCGAATCAAAACAAAAAAACGAAAGCCCAAGATGTGATTACGTATCTACGGAATTATATAAGTACAATGGGTAAACCGAAACATAGAGGCTACTCTTGGAGATATAGACATGATAAGGTTTATCTTTCTAAAATTCTAGAGTTCTTTATATCACAATTTTGTTCTGAATATTTGGTGAATCACTGGTTTCCTTTGTGTAAGCATAGATATGCATCAAACCAGCAACATCATATAATGTTACATCACATACTAAATATTTATCTCAAAACTTTATACACAGGTTGGCCAAACCCAACGGCTCCAAAGAAAAACAATGCTATTCATCTCTAATAAAGGTATACGATTTCTAACAATTGCTTCGTATTACTTAATTACAATTACTCAACTTCATCGTTTGATAAACAATAGTATGCAAAATACTTAGAATCACTAACTAAACTTTAGAGGTGTGGGTTGTAATTAAGTTACCTAAATTTTTAAAACCCCTGTTTACAACATAACGGAAACTTTACTGTACTGAACTACTATCAAACCTTTTGACATGTTAATGTTGTAAGTTTTTGTATCACGAAAGATTTTAAAATTTTTATCACAAAGATACAATATTAAAAATAAGAAAAGATACATACCTGCAATCAAACCAATCCTTAACTTCATTTTTATCATTGGAATCTTGTGCTTGCTCTTTTTGGCAATGAGAGTCGGTTGATTCAAACGCAACAGTAACACGATCTGGACCCTTAGTCACATACTTGAATAAGTATTTGATAGAGCCAGATTGATTACACCATTCAACATTAATGTGAGCATGATACCACAATGATAATGCCTTGTTGTAAGGAATAACGAATCTATTATCACATTTATAACCCATTTTTTCCACAAACATGCCCGTATCCCTTCTTCGATAAACAGGAAACCCCTTCTTCTCGACTGTTGAGTGATCTGAATATTGCTTAGGAAAATACTTCGAACACTTTCCTTCAACCATACACGGTGAATTAGGATTGGCACGACCACATGTACCGTGAATCATGCAATCTTGAATAACTTCATATAATTCAGGTTCTTTTGCTTTATCTGGAATCTCTACTTATATTAATTTATCAATCTGATCTGTGGTTAACATCTTATGTCCAGCTGCCATGAATAACAATATATGTAAACCTCTCTTCTGAAACTCCACAGTGTACATCGCTGATAGGAAAACATAACAATTTATAAGTTTATAATAATAAATATTAGAACTAATTAACTTACCAAGAATGTAACATGTTTTAATAATACCTGAAACTGTTTTACCAAACATTTGCTTCTTCGTGAAATCATCCAATAAGGTGTCAAGCGTTATGTTAAACATCTTTGAAATGATGTTTGGTATGTCATAAGATTTCAAGTTTTGTTCCTCTACAAACCTAGTGATTTCTGGCCACTTAGGATTACATGTGAATGTGATGAACAGATCAGGATATCCAAACCCCTTGCATGTAGCCATATCATCCAAATAACTGGACCTCATATATCTTGGACCTCCTGTAAAGGATTTTGGAATTGCAACACTTTTACCATGATTGCTCATATCTGAACTGCCTGAAGCTTTAGCTTCTTTCACTCGTTCTATAGTAGTACTCCTCAGCTTTTTCTGGTTTTTGAACACATATCTAAGTCGATTTGATTCAATCATAGTATAAGCATCCACAACAAATTATTGTAGCAAATGCTTAGATCTTAGGAGAATGTTCTTCTCAATTACTCTTTCCTGAATCCTGTAAGCAAACCACTGTCTCATACTAATGTTTTGGTTAGTCTTCTTACCTTTGTTAGCCGTTTTAGCCTTTTTAATTCCAGGCCAAAATCCATCTTCTCCATTAATGAATACTATAGGATATTGTAAAGCCAAACACAAAGGGTGTAATTCATTTATCCTTTGCAGCTTTTCCGACATGTCCTGAAGCACAATATCACGCTTATTCATATTCTCAACAAAATCACCGAGAATTATCGCAGCACACTCAGAAGCTGTTGGTTCACAATACAATCTTCCATCCTTTTCTCTTTTTGAAATTATCCTCATATGCAAGCGTTCACCTTCATCCATATTGAACCTGTCTCTTGCACATCGAAACAATTTAATATGTGGATTGAGCTCGTCTAAAAGCTTTATGATCATCTCAATGATTTCTGCCCTTAATTGGTTTCTTGGTTTTGTCTTACCATCAAATTTCCATTTGCTGTTCATTAATAAGAGAAATTATTATTCAAAAATAAACAACGTAATAAAGAAAATATTTATAAAATAACATACCTCATAATGTTTAGTCGATTCTGAATCTCATTTTCTGTATCAAGAATATACATCTGTGAGTATTTTGCATAATCACCCGGTTTTGGTTTCAAAGAACCCATTAGATAGTAGTGTTGGCCATGTAAACCAAACATTTGTGGCCCCCGACCTCTCTTAAGTGATCTATCGACCTTCCCTCCAAATAGATGTAAAAGTGAAAAGCATATTGTAGGCTCTAATGTTGTCACGAAAATGTCTTTGATATTTCATCGTTATTAGTTACCAAAGCCCACAATAATTCTGGTGAATCTCTAAGGAATGGTAACTTAACTTGGCCTTGCAAACAACATCCGGAATAAACTGGTTTTGATGACCGTTTCCTCTTGTTGGTGCGTTGATCATACCAAAAGAGAGCACCACAATATTCACAGCTGTAAATTGGGTCACCATGATCATTATAACCTGCCAAAGAATATAATTTGTTATTACTAATACCAAAAAAATATTATCTGTACTTTTTGTAATGTAACTATTAACCTTTAAATTCATTTTCCTGCTTTCTCTTTCTGTTTTTGTTGGAAGAGGGTTTAGAGTTTGAACACTTATCTTGTACATTTGGGCCAAATATATTAGTAACAGCTTTATCTATCGCTATTAAGATATCAGTTCTTAGTCTCGCCTCTGCCATAGGTTCTTCTCCAACTTCCGATTGTTGCTCGTTATCAAATTCATTGTTTCTTAATTGTCAGATGATTCATCTTCTTGTGAAGAACAATCGTACTCTAGATCAGCTTGACATTCAAATGACTTTACATTTTGAGAAAAACAGTCATTCAATTGTCATTGTTTTGTCACGATGCTTTACTAAAATGCAATACATTTGTGATCTAACACTTGTTTAATACCTCTTTCAGGAACATCATTTTCGGAGTCTTCTGAATCAAGCTCGTAATCCATCATAAACTGAAGTCTCTGTGATAACTAAGAATAAATACGTTTGTTCATTATGAGATTGTTTACATATACAGTTGTATAATAATTCACGTAGGCTGAAACAAAAAAAGCTCTCTCACCTCATAAAGAAAGTTCTAGTAAAGCAAAGATCCTAACGACATGATTTTACTTATGAAGCGCACACGATTGAAGAAGCTACTAAACGAAGATTACATCGAGTAATTACCCACCACTAACTCTAAAATACATCTAGATCTGCAACATTCAAATCAAATTTGTTGGTAAGTAAAATCCTATAACTATGTTTTTGAAATATGTAATATATTTATGTAGCCGTTCATAAATGTAAAATCTTTAGGAGTTCAGTAAAAATACCAAATTTATAGAAACCCCCTAATATTTTAAAGTGTTCAGCTAAATATTATAATTCCAATCAACTGTTGGTTCATATATAGTAGATTGTTTTTCAAAAAAAATAACTAAACGAAATTCAATTTTTACATAATACAGCTGAAGATGCAGATTGGGAAATCAATTAGCAACAGAAATGGAAAATCACGTGGTTGGTTGATTTCTCAAACAGTGTTGGATATAAGGAGATAGCCGATAAGAAAAATCAAGATATCATTAGAGATGATGGAAGTAAATTTGGTAGCTATTGAAGACATATGAGAGGAGTTAGTCAATTCAATTTTTTAAAAAAGTGGATGTTAATAGAGACAGAAGAATCATTCTTGGAAATCAAAACATTTCAACAGGTAATACTCTATATATCATTCTTTTTCATAACAATATAGAAGTTATGCTATTTTGTAATCTCGGATTTATATACAAATTTATACAGAACAAAGTATATTGATTGAAGATCATTAGACAAAGAGTTTGACAAAACAAAAAAGTAACAGAGGAAAACAAACATACGTAACCTTATTTCCTTCAAGCATAGCATCCCCACCAAAAACCTTAGCAACTTTATAAGTGTCATCTTGTTTTGAAAGGTTTTTAGGGTCAACAGACAGCAGAAAAGTAAAAGATTTTCCAATTATGTTTAATCTAAGAATAAATAAATATGTATATTAGAACACAGATCATACTACTATTAACGCTTCTATATCATATAACCAAGTGACATTACCTCATCTAAAGATCCACCTAGTAGTGAATTAGCTGTTTGGCCTACAACTTCCGCTCCAAATTTGTCAAACATCATACACTTAGATTCAGCAGTGTCATCCTTAATTTGTAAATGAAGCTTAAACCTGAACATAGATGTGCAAACAATTTAGTTAGTTTATATATTTAGCACAATTATCTTATAGTGAATACTGAAAATATACATAGATTTACCTTGCTGTAACAGACTTGCAATAACCTTTACAATTCTCACAATAAAATTTAGGGGTCTGAGTAGTCAAAACAGAATTGGTGTCAGTCTGAGTTTCTGTAAACCTTCTTACGACATTTGTTGCATCCGAAATAGAACCACTCGTACAAAGGACTCGACATTTGCCAACCTGAAACCAGGTTTAAATCCTTGTTAAATACCATCTGAAGAAAAAAATAAAAAAACAAAAAATATAGGCATACCTCATCGCTTTCCAAAAGTGCTAAAACAGTTTTAGTAGGGAACTGAAGATAGTAGTCCTCGCTAGAATATGATGAATCTCGAGTGTTGGATGTTGAGAACATTGGAGTATACTGAGAGCATCCGTAGGAAAGCTACAAGATCAATGGAATTAAAAGAACATAGATTTGAAAGGCAGTAGGATTTTAAAGGGAAGATCTTTACAGAGTCTTAAACTGTTTTATCTCTGGAACAGATTCGTCAGTGCTAACAATGGAGGCATTGAAAGCATTGCATAAGATTCTCTTTTCTGGTTGTACATTTTGTGTCAATAACATATATGTTAGAACTTGAACCCTTACCCGAATATACTGTTAAACAAAAATTTATACAATAAAAACTTCATATTTACCTTGATACTCATGAATTTTGGCAAACTGAATCAAACAATACACACTCTGGTTGTTAGATTTTTGACATGCACAATTTACCATCTCAGCATATTTTCCCCACAACGTGCAATCAATCCGATTTTCCCTGAATATAATGAGGCAATATGAGTATATTAACGTCACTAAAACAAATAGAAAATTATATTTATGAAAAAAAATCCGTAAGGCTCACTCATTATCTATCAGGACAAATTCAATTTTAGGTGTTGGTTTGCCTTGGACATCAACATCAACCATCTCTCCAATAGTATGAATAAGTCTAACCACATCTGCAAGAACACATTACATATTAAAAGAAAGTTATATAAGTAGAGATCAGTTTTAATATCATAGATTTCACAAACAACATGCTATTCAGTTTTAGTGATAAGAATATGTACCAATCAAGAAGTTCTTTAAATCTCCACACAGGATCTCATCGAATCTTGCCAGTCTAACAAACGATTCGTCAGATGCAGATTCACAGACAAAAACAGTAGTTGTCTGAATGAAACAGATCTTGTACAGGAGGTTTGATGGGCGATACTGGCCATACTCCTTGTTTAATAGAAAGGTTTTGATTATTTTCCACTGTCCCACCTTCACTATGTTTGCAAATTTGTTAACCAACCCTTTTCTGATAACTGCACCAATTCTGGCTCCCTTACAATTGGAAATGATTTTATATAAAAACCGTATAATTTTGTTTTATCAATGTTTAAGCTAACACTTGTTTTTTACTTACAGATTCATCAGCTAGTATCATCTCCAGACTATCACCATGGGATTGCGAGTTAAGTCTCCATGAATGGAGAATCTTTGCCTTGTTTGTCCACATGGTTTTGAAGGGCTTGAGTGAACTGAACAATGATATGTCACGATGCTCTTTGTAAGGTACCAGACCTTTGATTTCTTTGGAACTGTCTTCCATGTTTTCTTCTTCTAGTTTCTGAGTGGTGAAGTTTTCAGAGAATCAGAATTGTTTTCGAAAAGAAAACCTGTGAAGATTATAAAGAGAAGTTGTTATCACACGTTGATGATCGTGGGTTAAAAAGATTACGACGAAGCTGAGGATTGAAGGGGACGTGAGGAGTGGATGGTAACTGCAGATTAATATAGCCTACAACTTCAGTTTTAGTTTTATTTTTTTGTAATTACTGACAATGGCCTTTAAGCTTTATGGATCAGGCCTACTGGTCCAACACGGATTGTAATTTCATTTTAAGTCACGGATTTGTACTGTGCTTTCATTAAAATTTTACCTACAACAGATACAAATAAAAATTAAAAAATTACTGCTCCGAGAATTAAAATAACTGCTGTTAAATTACAATAGATTTGCTTTCTTTTATGGGTTTGCAGGGCTTAGTACGAGTTTTGGCTCCGTGATCTTTGTAACTTTAATGTCTTAAAGAGAAGAAACGACCAAGCATGAGGGAAGTGTCGATGGAACTTGATAAGATTCGTTTGCTGTCTGGGGATACGCAAGCACATGAGAATGTTAGCAATAAAGAAGAAGAAATAGACAAAGGAGCTGTGGAAGATAACATAGGGCCAATAGAATTATTGGACAACACATTTGTCACTGCTTCTCAATACGAGATTGTTGCTGCATCATCTTCATTGTGGTCAGATGGTGAACCGTTGTTTCCTCATCAAACACGGTAAAACATCAACTTCAAATACGATCATATACTATATTCCAAAAACATCATATTCTCTCTATTTTTTATAAAGGTGACTGTCTCTCTCTATCGAAGTCTAGGAAATTAGAATGTTGTGGCAGAAAGTTTTAGTGAGCATGAGGAACAAGATAGAGTTAAAATGGTATGTCATGTTTTGATGCTTATATTAAGGAGATACTAATATGATACTCATTCAATTTGATTGATTTACTTTCCGTCTACATTCATACCAATTGTACTCTGTATGTGTATATATTCACCCTGTACATTGTTTGTGAATAATAAGAGAATCATATTCCTTACAGCTTAGAGCACCATTATTGGGGGTTTCTTATTTTGGGTTTCTAAGAATAAAATAATAATTAA
>OVAX01004963.1:0-10646 GCA_900406405.1 Lepidium africanum
GGTGAGTATCTGGTATCCATGGATCTCTCCAGACCGCAATAGATCGACCATCACCAATTTTCCTTATTTTACCCTTATCTACCAGAGATCTGACAGAAATAATAGTTCTCCATCCATAAGAAGAATTAGCAGATAAATCCGTTGAGATTGGATAGTGATTCATATAATATCTCCCTCTCATAACCTTTGCGTACAAGGACTCAGGAAAATCGATCAACCTCCATAATTGTTTAGCTAGTAGAGCTGAATTAAATTCCTCCAAAACCCATAAACCCAACCCACCTTCTTGTTTAGGTTTACATAAACTTTTCCATTTCATCCAGTGAACACCTTTTGACATTTCAGAGTTTGACCACCAAAATTGTGCTATTGCCGAATTTAATTTTTTTATTATAGTCTTAAGAAGACAATAGCATGACATAACATAAGTTGGCAGGACTGTCAGTACTGATTTTATCAGAACTTCCTTCCCTCCTTTGGAAAGAAGTTTTGAGGACCAGCTATTAATTCTTTCTTGAAGTTTTTCCTGGACAAAAGCAAACACTTTTGTTTTAGCTCCACTAATATTCTCGGGAAGCCCAAGATAAGAACCCATACCATCAAGCTGTTGAATTCCCAATATATTGTGGATCATCACCTTTTTATTTTCAGGAATTGAGTGCCCAAATTGTATTGAAGATTTATCAAAATTAATTTGTTGACCAGATATGCGCTCATAATCCTTAAGAATCTTGATATGTCCCGTTTCCGCTGTAATAGCTTTACAGAAGAAAAGACTATCATCAGCAAATAAGAGATGTGATATCTTAGGGCTCGCACGAGCAATGGAAATACCCGAGATAAGATTATCACTTTCTGCTTTCCTCAACTTAGAAACCAGAACCTCTGTACATAGAATAAAAAGGTATGGCGACAGGGGGTCCCCTTGACGTAATCCCCTATTTGGGATTATTTCCCCTTTCGGTTCCCCATTCATCAATATAGCATATTTCACACTAGTTATACAGTGCATTATGCACTTTGTCCATTTATTACTGAAACCTAGTTTGAGCAGAAGGTTTTCTACCAAATTCCATTCGACTCGATAATAAGCTTTACTCATATCAGTCTTGATCGCCATATACTTTCCTTTCACCACTTTATTGGTACGGAGAGCATGAAATATTTCTTGTGCAATTAGAATATTATCAGAAATTAATCTCCTCGCTACAAAGGCAGATTGGGTTCCGAAACCAATTTTGGCATTAGTTTCCTAAGCCGGAGGCAGAATATCTTCGAAATAATTTTATAGCCAACATTACAAAGACTAATTAGCCGAAATTCATACATTTTTGTTGGACGCGAAGTCTTTGGAATTAAACATATATTTGTATCATTTAAACCTTGTTCAAAAGAGCCAGAGGATATAAAATCATTTACCAGATTTATTATATCCGTTTTGACCACATCCCAGGATTGTTGGAAAAACAGAGCAGTCATACCATCAGGCCCCGGTGTCTTCCCGGGATCCATAATAAATAATGTCTTCTTAACCTCTTCCTCAGAGACTGCACTTAGTAACATATTATCGTCAGCATCAGTGATCCCTGGAACAATATCTGATAATAAATCTGGATCCCAATCTCTGCCATTAGTAGAAAAAAGATCCGAGAAGTAACGCGTAGCCTCTGCTACAACATTTTCCTCATTAGTTACCCAATCGCCAGAATGGTTAAATAATCCAATGATTCTATTCTTCGCACGTCGTTGTTTTGTTTGGGCATGGAAGAACCTGGTATTTTCATCACCCTCTTTAAGCCATTTATTTTGGCTTTTCTGTTTCCAATAAAGTTCCTCATCGGTATAAGCCTTTTTCAACTCCAGCTTAGCCTTCGCTATTTCTACCGGAGACGAGGAATTAGAATTTTGTAACTCCTCTACCCTTTTCTGACAGACATTAATCATATATCTACCTGAGGGAACATATTTACTTCTCCAGAAAGATAGTTCCTTTCTACAATTACGGATCCTTCCTGTTACCGTTGTCCGGCGACGACAAGATATACCATTCCATCATTTCTCAATTGTTTCCAGAAAACCCTCCTTACCAACCCATCTTTTATCGAAGATAAATTGGTAACGTCTTTTGAATTGTTTATCATTAAACCTACCCACAATTGGTCGATGATCCAAACCGATCATATCTAAATATTCAATTTCTGAAGCTGGAAATAAATCATGCCATGTATCATTAGCAAAAGCTTTATCAAGAACACATCTAACAACCCCGTTATTTCTGACACCTCGCCAGGACCACGAATTACCTAATTTTGGAAAGTCAATAAGGCCACAATTTTTAATCATCTGGTTAAACGATAAAATGAATTGGGTCGACGTTGCGCGCCCCCTTGTTTTTCATGATTTTCCGTGAGCTCATTAAAATCACCAATGATTAACCACGGGGAGTCCCGAGAAATACCGATTCTCGTCAACCTCTCCTACACTTGATCACGAAGATTTTGGTTTGGTTCACCATATATGAAAGTAATGTAGACTATTTTCCCATTAGATTCACATGACACATCAATCATCCTTTTATCCTTATGAATTAAAACGACATTAGAAGAATCCTTATAGAATAAAGCCAAACCTCCACTTAAACCGATTGGTTCAACAGTAAGCATCATATTATACCCTAAATGGGATTGAATTTTTTCCATAAAAAATATATTATTCTTAGTTTCAGACAAAAACAAAAACTCAGGCTTATGTTTTTTCCAAATATCTCTAAGAAAACTTATTGAAACTCTATTGCCAATACCTTGACAATTCCAACAAAGGGTTTTTAACATTCTTAAAAAACTTAGTACTTCATGGGGCCTTTCCCCTGCTCCTTGGATTTCTTCCCCTTGCCTTTGTTTTCTTTTGGCATTTGACGGGGCGACATTGCAGCCACAACATTCATCTTACGAATACTCACTCCACGGAGAGGAGTACCCGAACGCGATCCTGGATTGTTGGGAGGAATAGGCAGTTTCTCTGCATAAGCCTTNGGTTTCTCTGCATAAGCTTCCATCTCTTGCTTGTCCAGAATCTCGTACTTGCGCTGCAACTCCTCAAATTCAACCTGTTTTGCAGCTGTATAAGATCCGTCACCCTCTTCTTCAACCACGTCCTCACTCTTATCCTCAGAATCTTGTTGGACATCTGACTCAATCATACCTGAATCAAATTTTTGTCACTTATCATCATTATAAGACATACCTTCACCCATATTGACCACATTCACGTCCTGGTTTACATCTCCCTTAACAATCTCATAGATTCCTCATGAATCACAAGGACCGCGTCCACGTGTTCCTTAGAATCCTTTGCTTCAGCCGTGAACTCCTCATTTTGGAACAAAGATCGTCGAACTTTATTCACGAACAAAGCACCAATCTGGTCCTCCATAGAATCCTTAACGTTCTGATTCGAACTCTCTCCCATACAACGCTGGCCAGAAACCACATCATCTTGGTTTGCAGCATAGTGGAAACTCCTCTTCGACTTGGAACCATAGGTCAAAGCCTTCTTCATGGTAGCATTCAGAACCTCCTTATCACGACTTGATAGACCAGCCCCACCCGCAACTGCACCTTTGTGACTTTTGTTACGTCCACCCTGTGTAGAAGATCTCTTCTCATCTCGACCTAAAGGTAGCTCATGTTTAGCTTTATAACAGTTTTATGAACTGTGGGTTAATTTGTAACATAAACTGCAATAGCCTTCAAGGTTCTTGTAGTCAATCAACAACTGAGTCTCCTGCCCGTCCGTGAATTCAAGAGTGGAGGAGAAAACCAGAGGCTTGGAACAAGGAAACTCAATCTGAATCTTCCTCTTGTCAACATTCACAACAATTACATGACCCAATGAACCTCCAACCAGATAGTAAATCTCTTCTGTACTGTATTCAAAAGGGATCCTTGTGATATGAACCCAAAAACATATTGTATGGGGATAATTAGCTCCCGCATACGGTTTCCATGGCGCATAAGACAAAATGGCTTGATCTTAGATGCAGAATATGCTGCAGTTTCCTTTCTGATTCGAACTCAAACTGGAACCGCCCATTACCTAAATTCAGCCCTTGAGCACATCCCTTTAATTGCCAAAGCTTAGGCATCACAAAAAGGAAAGTATCCACATCCTGACATATTGGGTTCAGACATCGTCCAAGTAGGACCTTGGAACAGCGAGCCAATAGTGCTGAATTGTCTATTGCTGGCACCTTAATCGTCATCTTTCTCGGTGGTGACCTGTTCTCAAGAGCCTTCTTAGCCAGATTAAGCTGAGACATGAGTGAAGGTGGTACCTTAGTGAAAAAACAGAGAGAAAAAGTGAACTTATAGATGTTGACAGAAAACTTATGGAGAAAAGATGAAAACCCATCGGCAATATATAGTGTACAAAAACAATCGAAACCAGAATCAGTTTTGATTGACAAAATAATGCAACATCAGTGACTAAAGATTTGACTAACAAGTGGATCAGGGTTGTATCAACACCCAAGATACCGCCATAAACAAGGAAACCTGTAAAGATAATATAGATATACATATCTTTCAACAGAATAGATACTCCAGAATCATGACATAAAAGAAAAAACATAAGTCGTGGAATCAGTAATATAAGGGAGAAGCCCCACCATGAATCACTCAATAGAGCGTAGAGACAAGAATATTGCTCAACCAAGATCTTTGATAACATCAGACTAATCAACAACCCAAAACGGCACCATAATAATCTGAAGATCCAAGGATAGCAACCAACCCCATCAAAATGATTGGACCAAATAAAAAGAAAATCAAGAACCAATACGATCAGCCTAGCACCATAAGGAAACAGACGCTGTGATTTCCAAAGAAAATCGATGCGATCAGCAAAATAGATCACATTATATTTGAAAATATAATCGAGACTTAATTGAGAATGATCTGATAAATGAGAAATCCACTCATACAATCCAAATAATTCGGGAAACGATTGTATGAAATAGGTATACAAATCCACTTCAATCAACAAGAACCTAGCCATTAAACTACCAGATCTTGGAACCCAAAACCTAGAGATGGTGAAAATCATGAGAAAACCTTGTAACAGCGGATTTGCCATGATTTCATCTTCAATTAAGCCAGAGATAACATCAATTGACATAAGATACACATCAGGAATCAAAATCTGGAATAGGATTTGACATAATCCAAAAATTGCCGGAGACATCACCGTGAAATCGCCGAGGAATCGCCGTTAAAGCATCGCCCTCGCTATCGCCTCGCCGTTACAGCTCTGTTAAACCCATAAGAGATCAAAGATTTAAATAAGCATTTTAAAAACTCGATAAATTAAAAAAAAATGTTAATAATTATTTCAGAGTTTATTGTTCAGGAATAGTTACAAGAACAGGACGCCAAGCTCGTCGAAGTAACCTACATCGAAGAGAAACAGAACAAATGGGCCTAACAGATCCATTAAAGCCCATACGCGTCGCCGTTAACTCATCGCCTAAACCTCCGTTATTATTAACGCCGTTACTCGGTAAATGCCTCTCCATCTCCATCTTATTCCCCACCGCCGCTATTTTCTCCAAACGAAAAGCTCTCTTAACTTCCGGCGAGATCAGATCTTATCTTTCTTCCTACTACCATCAGATTTCGTAGATTCATCAATTTTATTCTGGAACTCAGGAGAATCAATACGATAAGGTAATTGCCACCGATCTGACGATCGATTAAGTAGCAAACGCAGTGTTTTCCGCGAGTGACGAAGGTAAATGACTGGACTACGCGCCGGACTCTCAGCGACGGTGCTGCAATGAGTTGCGAGAAGCTTGAATTTCTGGAGAGACATTGATTTGATTTGGTGTTTAGAAACAAAAGCTTTAGCTCAATCTGACGATGTTACCAACTGAGTCAAAGAAAGCCTTGTCTTTCAAAAGGTACATTGAAGAGGGCGACTTAGTCATAGTTTATGAAAGACATGATGTGATGAAACCAGTGAAAGTAAGCAAAGACGCTGTGCTTCAGAACCGTTTCGGAGTGTTTAAACACTCGGATTGGATTGGAAAGCCACTTGGGACGAAATTATTCAGCAACAAGGATAAATTTGTATACCTGTTGGCACCCACTCCCGAGCTATGGACACTGGTTCTAAGCCACAGGACTCAGATTCTTTACATTGCGGATATAAGCTTTGTGGTAATGTACCTAGAAGTCGTGCCTGGCTGTATTGTTCTTGAGTCAGGCACAGGAAGTGGTTCGCTTTCAACATCTCTTGCTCGAGCTGTGGCTCCAACTGGACATGTGTATTCATTTGATTTCCATGAACAACGTGCTGTCTCTGCAAGGTAGAATCTTCTGTATTTTTTGTTATCACTTTGTGAAATTTTCTCTTAAAGTTCTAGTCGATATGCATCTTTTTTTTTTACTTTGCAACAGGGAAGATTTTGAGAAGACTGGAATTAGTAGTTTAGTAACCGTAGAGGTCAGAGATATTCAAGGAGAAGGTTTTCCTGAGAAACTGACAGGTTTGGCTGATTCGGTGTTTCTAGACCTTCCACAGCCTTGGTTCGCGGTTTCTTCTGCAGCAAAGATGTTAAAACAGGATGGAGTTCTCTGTTCTTTCTCACCTTGCATCGAGCAAGTACAACGGACATGTGAAGTCCTCAGATCAGATTTTATTGGTAAGTTTATCTTCATTTACAACATCTCTTTCAACTTTCTACTCCAGTTCAAACTGAAAGAGTTGTAAGAATTTACATTCTCCAGTCTAGGCATTATCCGCATGTTCGTTCCTTGAAAGGATTTTGTAATCAATGTACATAAGTAGTGACTTTAGGACTGAAACCTCTTCTCAGTTCTCAAATTTAGGACTAAAATATCGTTGATTAGAGAGTGAAGTTATGTTCTTTGGTCTACCCTTCTTTAGCTAACGGATGTTAGTCAAGTGTCATATGCGTATAAATCCTAGCTCGTTTGTGAATCTTATACCGGTTTGCTATGGGTTCGAATTTTGCAGAAATAAGAACATTTGAGGTCCTTCTCAGAACATATGAAGTGAAGGAAGTGAATATGGATACTACTAGTATGGTTGCTGAGAGCCAAGAGGAGGAAAATGGAGGAAGGAGACCTTACAAGAGAAAACACCGTTCAAACGAAGACAACACCGTTTCACAGGAAAACTCTTCTATCGCCACTTCAGTCGTCATGGCTCGGCCTTCTAGCGAGTCAAGAGGTCACACCGGTTACTTAACCTTCGCAAGACTCCAATGTTTAGCTTAGTCCAAATTCTCGAACTAGATACCAATGGATGTTTTATATGTGTTGAGGATATTTATGAGTTTATCTTATTGTGCTTCCTTTTCTGAAAAGTCTGAGATGAAATCCAAATTTTCTTTGATACCTTATTTGTTCCACAAGATACATGTGTCCGTTGATGTTCATATTAATGTTTTTCTCGTCGGATACATCGGGTAGAGGAGGATGTTGGATCAAAGCAACTCAAACCCAAAAATAGTAGGGAAGGAATAAGAAAAGCGAGGTAACATCGTAGAGTCATTGTAAATTGAACTTAAGCAATTAGTTTTTTTTTTTTTGTCACAAGCAATTAGTTCATTTACTTTGCAGAATTTCAATGTGATATGGCAAAGAGTTACACTATTCTCTCAAGCCTTGTACACAAATAGAAAGACGAAGTTTTTAGAAAACTAAAGAAAACAAAGTAAAATAGGAAAAGTAAGATGATATTACTCAAACCTTGAGCTTTGGTTATATAGGCATCAGCTTTAGGTAACAGCCTATGATCGCGTTCAACATCAATTTCAATAATCTCTACCACCCGTTCCATACGTAACACTACATGCATTCTGAAGTGTCAACTTCAATATTCTCACACTAAATACAAAATTAAGTTCACTATAGCAAGTACAATGTATATAATCCACTAAATTGATATTTAACAAAAGAAGAAAAAAACTTCTTAATTTTTTTTTGGTTTTAAAAAACTTCTTTAAATTGATAGTACAATTTATCAGCTTGCAAATAAGCCTCAGCAAACCACTAAATCGAGCTTGTCTCACTATCATATCCAACAGGATTTGTCTCATAATTCCTCACATAAATACAAATAATTATCGCAATATTCACTAAAAGTTTGCAATAATACACAAACGAATTGAAAAAAAAAAGAAGCCAAATTCAATATCCACGAACAAAAAACATATTAAAAATTTTAAGAAAAAAAAGATTTGAATAAGCATTTAAACACTCAATTAATGGAAAAAATGTTAATAACTATTTCAGAGTTTATTGTTCAGGAATAGTTACAAGAACAGGACGCCAAGCTCGTCGAAGTAACCTACATCGAAGTGAAATAGAACACATGGGCCTAACAGATCCATTAAAGCCCACACGTCTCGCCGTTAACTCTTCGCCAAAATCTCCGTTATTATTAACGCCGTTACTCGGTAAATCCCTCTCCATCTCCATCTTATTCCCCGCATCACCGCCGCCATTTTCTTCAAGCGGAGGCGAAGAAACGAAAAGCTCTCTCAACTTCCGGCGAGATCGGATCTTATCTCTCTTCCTAGTACAATCCGATTTCGCAGATTCATCAACGTTATTCTGGATCTCGGGAGAATCATTACGATAAGGTAACTGCCACCGATCCGACGATCGATTAAGCAGCAATCGCAGCGTTTTCCGACGACGAAGATGAATGACTGGACTACGCGTGGGACTCTCCGCGACGGTGCTGCAGTGAGTAGCGAGAAGCTTGAATTTCTGGAGAGACATTGATTTGATCGATATCAGTGTTGATCATCTGGATGAGTTAAGTGTTTTTGTGTCGATGAGGGTGATTCTTTGCTTCGGGTGAGTACTCATAGTGGAGGGTTAAAGAATAACGTGACTAGGATCAGCACTATTCTTGAAGAAGATAGGTTACACGTGGCAGTCAGTTTGAGTGTCATATACTTTTCTGATGATATTTATGGTTATATATAATAATAAATCTATACATATTCGATTGAGATTAGTATTCTCTTAAAACTTTAATTAACGATTTTACTTGCATTATTTTCATGATGAACAGTCTTATCTTTAACAAACGACTTTGTTTACAACATTACAAAATTTTATATTAGTTTTCTGAAAAAATTATATTTTTATAAATTTTAAATTCAACTAGAATTATACTCGCATTTTTTTTATTTAAACCAGATGCCTCTAATGAGACTTATATTAAATTGAAAATTAGGAAATACAACCTCATAAACGATAAGGAAATAGGTACAACACCTAATCCGATACAATTTAAAGCATAAATATAAGTCATTTTTGCAAAGACACCGTTCGAACGCAAGACACGGGTTAAATAAGAGGTTGAAACTTGTTCACAAATCTCGGGAAGATCTGGAAACGTTCCTAGTTCTGTTGTCTCGACGTACAGTCAAACATACAAAGAGGCTCTATAAAACAAATGTTTCAAGCTTTGAAGACATTTCACCGAGACAGAGGCTCGTGAAACTACTATCTCCCGAACAAAGAATAGCTTTAGGTTTAACCTCAACTGAATTCCCTCCATCGCTTTAATTATTATGAAGACTTTATATATACTCCTCCTAGAGCCCACAACAATGACCCAATCCTCTAAAAGAGAGGAAAATTTTGGAAGAAAATTATAAAGTACCATAGTTGAAGCTGACTCATTGAAAAGGCATACAAGACAATTGGACTTGAAAAAGCCCAAGAGATATTTGGACCCAAAAAGGCCCAAATCCTAAAAGAGAGTTCGCCCTAGATGATTCACGTGAGATGTCGGAACGGCGAAGAGAGACCAAGAGATGGAAGATATAGAACATCGGAGGCAGAGAGCGGTAACACCTGTTGATTTCGCAGCTTCATCCATTGGGATGTCCTCTTCCCCAGATGTAGCTTTGAACTTCGGTGGATAACTTGGGGCTCGGTGCTTGGACTGAAAGTGAAATGGTCTCGCCTGAAATTGTTGAAGCTAGTTAAGATCTTGCCAGTGAACAGGCGGCTAAACTCGAAAGAGCAAAGCATCAACGGAGTGGTTGTGAAGGGAGAAGCCGTCGGTAATCTCCTCTTCGATGAGAGATACCGGTGATGAAGATAAATCTTCAGACCATCGAATAAAACACAAATGAAAGCAGAAGAAAGAGAGAAAAAGAAACTGATGAAAGAAAATGAAAATTTAAGTGTTAGGGAAGACCGGCGCCTGCCGGTGTCCGATCTTCTTCTTAGCTTCTTGGATTATACCTGCGTTATATTCTATTTTTCTGTAAGAAAACAGTCTTTTTTTTTTTGTCAACTCATTATATTAGATCACCAGTTGGTGAAAAATATTACACTGTGGAACCAATAAGTGATTCTCTAGCAGAACGTGCCAGAGTATCAGCTTTGTGGTTAAGAGTGCGCGGAATTACATGAATAGAGAAAGCACTAAAAATAGATTTCAACCTGTTAAATTCTTCTTGATAAGNATTAAATTCTTCTTGATAAGGTTGAAAAGCTGGCCAGTCTTCTGGATAAAGGAGCAGGTTTTGAGTATCAATGCAATCTGTCGCTAACTCCACTTCTAGTAGTTGAGAAGAGATCATCGATTCCATA
>OVAX01004964.1:0-10644 GCA_900406405.1 Lepidium africanum
ATATCAAGCATTACAAATGCCCAAGTTGCAGTAACAAGAGAGCCAGAACTTGAAGTTAAATAACCAAAATGAAAAGGAAAAAAGGGTAAAAGAGTTAAGAGAAAACTATGAAAGAATCAGAAGAAGTTCTCAGTTTATAAAGCCAGTAAATTGGATTTAGAAGATGTAAGAAGGTAAAAAAAAAGTTTTTTTTTTTTTAATTGCATAAGTCTTTATTAAGGAATTGAGACTATTTAAAAATTGGTGATGTATTTTCTTTTTCTCTTTTTGGATTTTTCCTTTTTGTTGTTAATGTCAACGTTACTACTAATTTGTTTGGTCTCTTTAAAATATTTTAATTCTGATCAATAATTTGCGAATATTGTGAAACTAGTTGTTTAAAAATAATCACTTTTGATTTCAATTTTTTTTTTTGTTTTGTCAACTATTAATAGACAAAAATCATTTAATTATTAGCTTTTTTTGACATTATTATTCTATTATTTTAAATATTAAAATATATTGCGATCAATCACGATCTTGTGTAGTGTTGACGTCTGTGGTGGTCTCTATGGTAGTTTAAAGTGGACGTATTATGACGCCGAAACTATTACTTGACTAGGTCAATGTGAGCCCAGTTTTTTTTCCTCGACAAATACTTCATTAATAGATGGGAAGACCACTTAAGTGGTAGAGTTTACAAGTACCTAAGATACTTCTCTAATATTACGAGCAAAGAAATCTGTTCTATAATTCAAAATATAAGTAAAAATAACTTGTCATGATCTCATTCAATATATCAAAAGTAGTTTTTGTGACTAATAACTCAAATTTATAAATAGCGGTGAAACTCAGATTAGTGGTCGGCGTTCAGATCTTATGTTGGAGACTTTCAAGACTCAATACTTTGTTTATTCTCTTTAATTCTACTCATATTCCTAGTATACTTAATTCTAGAACTGATGTGGTAGAGAATTTTCTCTGAGTTCATCATTTGTAGATATTTTGCTACCTAGTTTTTTTTTTTTTTTTGAAATTTTTTTTTACTACCTTGTTGATTTTCATCTTTATTACATAAGTGTCGAATAGGTTATTATTATTATTTTTTCTTTTAGCAAAACATTTAATAAGGTTTTATTAAGTAACAAAAGTGATAAATAGGATGAGCCCTTATGAAAAATACATGAAGTAAAAGACTATAAATCTATGGGCCATTAGTGTAGGGGGGCTCTCAATATTCTAACAATTGCATGTGCTTTTATCTAGGCCTTTTGTTTTTTTGCATGCATAAGTATAAGGCACATAAGCTTTTCATAAATTTAGAATGCAAATCCAAAAGAACTTTTTTTTGTCGAACAATCCAAAAGAATTATACAAACTTGTGATGTTCACATTATAGACTACTTCTTTTATGTTGTTGATAGATAGAAAGATGTTTTGGTGATTAATAACCATTGAAGGCAAGTTCACGTGATTTGGTGATTACCATTCAATGCATATATCACTTTATCCATCCGTGTTTTTATCTAAACATTCTCCTTTTATTGCTTAACACCAAATTCAAGTTTGACCCAAAAAAATATAAGGGAAGTCGAATGGTTAAATGTTAATATTTGCAATTTTCTTAATTAAAATAAACGAATCTGTATAATATATATGAACTAGTATATCAGATTTATCAAATAAAAAAAAAAGTTATTGGCCGAGTTACTTTCAATTTGGTGGTTAGGATGATCCACCTAATAATTTGGTATCAGGGTTCCATGCTGCATTATAGTAGCTTAAAAAAAGATTTTAGGGGTGAGATTTAGGGTATGGATTGGAGCTTGTCAATCCAATGTTGACAAAAAAAAAACCAAAGTTACAGGAAAATGTATTTTGACCAAGTGGTTAAATACTACATTAGATGTTTTTCTCATCCGAATATAATTTCTGAAAATCGTATATTTCAATATTGTTCGAAATTTAGGAGGAGGATTGGATATAGATAACGTTCTATCATCAAGTTGTTGTTGAAAAGAAAACAAACAAACAAAGTTGCTACATTGATGACAAAAAATGACAAGAAACTTACCAAACAAATCAGTTGAGTTTCGATTTCTAAATATGAATAAATATTAACTATGAAAATCTCCATATTTTAGGTTATTTTCTATTTCATTGTTCATTGAAATTGTGTTTATTAACTAAATTTCGATTGCCGAGGACAGGTGATCCAGTGGTGTTGTCACTCTAAAAATTCTCAAGGCATCAGGGATCAAACCCCCTACCTACAGTAAAAGGAAGAGAATTAAAAAGCTACTAGGCTAGTTGACAAAAAAAAAAACTAAATTTCGATTAACATGAAAAATTCCATTAAAACCCCTAAGTCCAAAATTGCTATGACGTAGTTATAATTATGATATTTAAAGTAATTACGGCGCATTATCCTTGTATAGTTGACAATTAAAAAAGATAATTTGTTATAATTAGAATGCAATTATCGGATTTTAAGACAGGTTTGAAATGGTAACGTTTCAATGTTGTCCATCCACATGATTTTTCATTTGACCAAATCATTGAAAGCTAGCTCAAAAAATTGACTTCAGTTATTTACTTTTCGATAATTTGGTTATTTCTTTTGCCAACTATATGCTTATCAATGAAGAAACGGATACCATAACAGTTAGGTGAAATAATATTCACAAAAAAGATGAATCACAAACTAAACACTACGAGAAAATATATCTTATGATGCACTGATCATGAGATGAAATGAAAAGAAAAACAATGAAATGAGTTCTTCAATATTTTGACCAGAAAAAAAAACTCATTAATCTTGTAAATATAGAGAAGGAACACTGATTTGATTTAGCTTGGCACCAGGTGGTGAGTTCAAATCTTGTCAGTTCTAATAGAAGTAATTTGGCTATAGATCAGATCTTTGTCGTTTCTATTAGTAAAAAAAATGAGTAAGTTTGACAAAAAAAACAAAAGAACACCCACCAATTTTTTCCAATTAATCATCATCTTTAAAATCTCAGTATAATCTATTGTCATCTCAATTTACATATAGATCATACAAATTATGGCCGATTTCATACATAATTTGGTTCTGTCGACCAATATAATCAATTACAATATATTCAAATATACAATATTTTGGATTAATAAGAATTTACGTTATTCAATATTTTCCTTTTTTCTGCTTTTTTTTGGTCATTTTACAAATATACTCTAAATATATCATTTTCCTTCTATGCACGTCGATAACATGAAATAACAAGAGGTGCTTAGATTGATGATAACAACAACAAAAACTATAATCAAAAAAACTAGAATGGAATCAAGAAATATAATTAAAATACTAATAATACCAACAAATAGTCATGTGATATTATTCATTTTCTTCGGCGTATCCAACGGAACGGACCAAACATTAAAACAGCCAATTACTCAGATTTTTTTTACAGTAAAGACATTTGTCACGGCTTTGATTTAGGCTCATAAATTGGTGAGATACATATCGTAATTATGCACAGGCCAATAATTTTGTCATAATTGTGCTAGAGAAACAAATTTTTTCTCTTTTTCTAATTTTCTTTGATGGGTAAGATGTGCTCATACTTTGTTTTGTTTTTTCAAGAGTTGGATCCACAAAATTCAATTACAAATTTTTTGAAGTTCGAAAATCATTATGTGGATATACAATTTTTTAAAATTGAGTATCGATTAGAAAAACAGCATATATAAAAATAGAACTACTAAATCAAAAATATTTATTTGATCTAAAACTCATTATAGAAGATAACATATTTATTATGAATTCAAATTTAAAAAGACAGAAAATTATCGAACTATTTTCAGTTTGGTGGTTTGAATAATTTAGCTTATTGCTCTGATATTAGATGTTTGCTCCCTCCCAATTAAAAACTTAAGAAGAATTTTATAATGTGAACTTTTTTTTTTCAGATCACGAGTGGATTTTAAATTACTAATCGAGTTTTATCGATACAATTATTGATAAAAATACTAAAAATAAATATTTAACTATTTAACTAAAATATTTAGACACTCAATTATTCGATTTCTTCTTGAATCATGAAAAAAATAAAATGAACTCTCGACCAAATAAAATAAAATGAACTGAAAAATTGTCAAATTTTATAGCAAAATATTATTAGAATAATTTATATCTATATTTATTTAAATTCCGTCTTCTTTTTTAAGTGATTTTTTTTTGTCAATATTGGATCGATAAGACCTGATCTATAGCTTAAGGTATGGATCAAACCCTAGTACCAAATCATTAGCTAAATTATTTTAACCACCAGACTAAAAGCAACTCAACTTTTCAAATGATTTTTATTTGGTACAAATATACTCTTTTTTTTTTCCGTCATATACTCTATTTATCCTTGTTTTACCTATTTATTTTGGCTAAAATTTATTTAATTTTATTTCTTTATTTGGAACTATTCTTACATCTTTTTCAACTATTCTGTTCATCTTGTTTTCACATTACTGACACAATATCTTTTGGACAAAAAATAAAATAAAGATAATAAAATTAGAAAACGACGCATGCTTCGAACACAAAATCACTTAGACAAGGCTTTGACGAGACCCGACCAAATGTGAATCTCTTATAACTCTTTACTTTCCGAGTTACATTTTTTCACTTAAAAGAAAAAAAAAAACTTTATTTAAATAATCAAAAATCATCGTAATTTTTAAAATTGAAAATCATTCTCCCTTTCTCTCTCTTTTTTCTTTCATGCTTTCACTTGCAGTCGCCGGTTTCAGAACTCGAGATTCATCGTTTTTTGTTCCTTCTCCGGCCATTTTTAAGCCCTAGAAACATAGTTCCGTCGAATTCTCGAGAAACAACAAGTAGATTTCTACTTGTTTGTTATTATCATTTGCTTATTCATTTTCTTAGTGTAATTTGTTTTCGGAGCCGTCGATCTACTGTTTTGATTTTCTTTCGTTTTCTTCAGTTTGATTGTTTCCATGGTGTTGTTCTGTTTCGGTGTTTGAGCATTTTGCACATTTTTCTGAAATGTCGTTGAATTCGAGATTCTGAGAGGAGAAGCTGACTCAATCTTGTAGAAATGTCTGGTTCGAGAGTTTCGGATCTGAGTAAATTGCATTTGAAGAAGGAACTAACTCAGATCAGAAAAGCAGGAAGAGTTTTGCGTGATCCAGGCNAGGAAGAGTTTTGCGTGATCCAGGCACTACTTCTTCATGGAAATCTCCTCTTGATTCTTCGAGATCCGTCGTGGTTTTAGAGCCTCCAGCAAGTAGAAACGGTGGAAGTTTAAGTCAGTTTCCGATTCGAGGAGAAGCTAGTAGCAATCGTGGGAAGGAGAAGGTGTTTTTGTATAACTGGAAGACTCAGAAATCTTCTAGTGAGAAAAGTGGATTAGCTAAAAATGGTAACGAAGAAGATGCTTCTTCATGGACTCAAGCTAGTGTTAATGATGATGATGATGTGAGTGATGCAAGGAATGATGGAGATTCAAAGAGTGATACATATATTGGTGAAATCCAATCAGCTTCTATGGTTTTTAAGTGCAGAGATACGAATCTAGCTGTGTCAAAGATGAGGAAGAGTAGTGTTGGTATTAACAAGAAGAAGAATAAGAAAAAAACTTTGTCTCGTTTGGATTTTTTGTCAAGATATCAACCTAGAGATCAAATTGTTGCTAGAAATTGTAATGGTGCATCAGGTTTACCTGTAAGGAGAGGTGATTCTGCTGAACTATCAGAAGATACAGAAGAAGAATTGAGTAATTCAGAGGATTTGAGGAAAGTTACTGGTGCTTCTCCATTGCTTTTGAAGCTTAAGCATAAGAACTGGTCACGCTCTTCTTCTAAATTGTTGAGAACTAATAGAAAAGAGGATTCTTCATGTACTTATAATAGCACACCTGCTTTATCAACTAGTTCGTATAATATGTACGCTGTTCGTAATCCAAGCACTGTTGGATCTTGGGATGGTACTACAACTTCGTTGAATGATGGTGATGATGAGTTGGATGATAACTTGGATTTACCAGGGAGACAAGGATGTGGGATTCCATGTTATTGGACAAAGAAAGCAATGAAACATAGAGGTGGATGTAGAAGTTGTTGCTCTCCATCGTTTTCGGATACTTTGAGAAGAACAGGAAGTAGTATCTTATGTGGGAGTCAATCGGTGTATCGTAGACATAATAAACATTCTTCTGGAGGTTATAGTAAACAAAAACTTGCTTCTAGAAGTGCTCAAGGAGTTTTACCTCTGCTTACATATGGTGGTGATGGTAGAGGAGGATCTTCTATAGGAACTGGTCTTAGTGATGATGAGCTTTCTACAAATTATGGAGAGCTTGATTTAGAGGCTCAGAGTAGATTAGATGGGAGGAGGTGGTCTACTAGTTATAGGAGTCAAGATGGTTTGGAGGTTGTAGCATTAGATGGAGATGGAGAAGAAGGAAGTACACCTGAAACAGTCCAAAGCTTCAGTCAAAAGTACAGACCAATGTTTTTTGATGAATTGATTGGACAGAACTTAGTGGTTCAATCACTAATGAATGCTGTAAAAAGGAGTAGGATCTCTCCTGTTTATCTTTTCCAGGGTCCAAGAGGAACTGGTAAAACATCAACTGCAAGAATTTTCTCAGCTGCTCTGAATTGTGTGGCTACTGAAGAAATGAAGCCTTGTGGGTATTGTAAAGAGTGTAATGACTTCATGTCTGGGAAAAGTAAGGATTTTTGGGAACTTGATGGAGCTAATAAGAAGGGAGCTGATAAAGTTCGATACCTTTTGAAGAACTTAACGACTATACTTCCTCGTAATTCGACAACATACAAGGTTCTTGTAATAAACGAGTGTCATTTGCTGCCATCTAAGGCGTGGCTGTCGTTTCTTAAGTTTCTTGAGAATCCTCTGCAGAAGATTGTATTCATATTTATAACGACAGATCTTGACAATGTTCCTCGGACCATCCAGTCAAGATGTCAGAAGTTCCTCTTTGACAAACTCAAAGATGCTGACATTGTACTGAGACTGAAGAAAATTGCTGCAGACGAAAATCTTGATGTAGAATCACACGCATTGGACCTGATTGCTATGAATGCGGATGGATCACTTCGAGATGCTGAAACTATGTTGGAGCAGCTTAGTTTGCTTGGAAAACGCATCACTACTGTTTTAGTAAACGAGCTAGTAAGTTCTTCTTATTCTTCTATGCTTCTGTGCTTTGTGAACAAAACAAAAGTACAAGCTATTAATGTATAAAATGTGAAACTGTGTGTTTGTGCAGTTGGGTGTAGTTTCAGATGAAAAACTGTTGGAACTCTTGGAGTTAGCATTGTCTTCTGATACCGCAGAGACAGTAAAGCGAGCTAGAGAGTTGTTAGACCTTGGAGCTGACCCAATAGTCTTGATGTCTCAACTTGCTAGTCTTATCATGGATATCATTGCTGGTACATACAAGGTCGTAGATGAAAAATACAGCAATGCTTTCCTCGACGGACGAAACTGTGAGTTCCCAGCAAATGATTTGGAATCCATATTGGTCAATGTGCCTAAACATTTAGCTTACTGATGATTTATAATCTGTTAGCTTTTACTGATTTTGTTTATATTTGGCAAATTCTTGCTTTGATTTCTTAGTGACTGAAGCGGATATGGAGGGACTAAAGCATGCTTTGAAACTTCTTTCTGAGGCTGAGAAGCAGCTTAGAGTATCTAATGACCGTTCGACATGGTTCACAGCAACTTTGCTTCAGCTTGGGTCAATGCCTTCTCCTGGAACCACACATACAGGAAGTAGTAGAAGACAAAGCTCTAGAGCAACTGATGATGACCCGTCAAGCATTTTAAGGGAAGTGATGGCTTACAAACAGAGAGTAGGAGGACTCCACTTTAGTAAGTCAGGATCCCCAGCTTCCATTCGAAAGAGAAACGGAAATCAATCCCACGAAACGAAATCATTCTCCAGGGTTATTGATAATAACTGCTATAGATCCTCCTCATCTAGCCAAGTTGTAGAGAGTGAACCTTCCATTGCCTCACATGACAATAGCACCACAAGTACTATGATGCTTAATCAGAGAAGTTCAGATAAACTTAACGATATATGGAGAAAATGTATAGAAAGATGTCATTCTAAGACATTGAGGCAGCTGCTCTATACTCATGGGAAACTTATATCTATCAGTGAAGTTGAAGGTAAGAAGCTAAACATTCTTTTCTTTTTTCACTCTATCTTTCTTCTTTTTCTTAAGAATATGAACATGATTTGCAGGTGTTCTTGTTGCTTATATTGCGTTTGGAGAAACTGATATCAAACTGAGAGCTGAAAGGTTTCTAAGCAGTATCACAAACTCAATTGAAATGGTATTAAGGCGGAGTGTAGAGGTCAGGATCATTCTCTTGCCAGAAACTGAGTTAATCGTTGTCCCTCACCAAACTCGGAAACAGGAAATGACCAACAAAGGTGGAGATCTAAATGCCATCAGTGGTTTGAATGCTGAGTCAGATCTTGAAGTTAGTAACAGTGAAGACAGCAGATCAAAACTCCCAATGCAAAGAATAGAATCGATCATCCGAGAACAAAGATTAGAAACAGCATGGTTACAAACTGCTGATAAAGACACACCTGGATCAGTAATACGGATAAAACCAGAAAGGAATCAGATTCTACCTCAAGAAGACGCTTATCGCCAACCTAGCGTAGGTTCTGCTATACCTTCTTCTGGACTAAACTCTCACCATTGGGTAGATGAATTAAACAATGAAGTTAAGCTTTTGAAAATCGGCGACAATGGTGAGCTTCAAGAGAACTTAACAGGTAAAAGAGGAGAGCATTGTCCTCTTTCCCCAAGCTTACTTCACGGTTCTAACTTCGGAAACAACAAAGACAATCTGTAAGTTCTTCTAATCCTTATCGATATGAAACCAAGAAAAATAACAAGATCTGTATAAATGTACAATCTTTTGATGAACCTATGAACACTTTGGCTTTGGTTGTGTAGTGGAGGATACGAATCAGGATCAGGAAGAGTTGGTTGTAATCTGTTATTGTGTTGGAACACACACAAAACTCAAAGAAGAAGCAAGGTTTGTGCTAATGACCCTAATCCAAACTATTCCATCTGGTCAAATGTTTATGTTCTTCTCATTGTTCTTCTTTTTCGGATTTGATTAGTCGAAACAGGTTAAGGGAACTCCTGTTCGGTCCAGAAGAAATCAAAAGAGTAGATTCTCTTTGTTTAATGGATGTGCAAAGCCAAGCAGAAGGTAACATTAGAAAATGAAACTATGTTTTCACGTCATGGAACACATACAAAATTGGTTTACTCAAGCTCCTCTAATTTATCATCTGTTATTTCACTCTCCACATAAGTTTTCCTTAATTGATATTCATATGTCAAAGGACAGCTTTAATTTTATTCAATGTAAAGTTCTTGTCCTATGGATTTCAATGACTCCATTTTTGTTATCTATCTTATTGAACTCTAAATATATTACTATGATAATAATGAATCAAAGAAATAGGTTAATTTTGAGATATTAGTTTATATTTTCCAAGTTATTTGTATTTCATTTTTTCCTATCTTTTTCATTTGGATATATTAATAAAAACAAAGAGATACAATAGCGAAATCCTAGAGCCTACGAATTACAAAATGTAAAAACTTAGCCCAAAAGAAAGAAGTCAGAATAAACTAAACAAGTTAAAGTTAAACCCAAAAGAAGATAGTGAAAAAGACCAAAGACAAATAATCGGAAGGATAGAGGAAAGTTTCGTTCCTTATCCGTATTTTCTAGATCAGTTCGAGATCTATTTCTGTCAAAGGTTTTTTAAGGTGTTATCCTGAAGTAGTGAGTTATATTCTTTACAGTGTAGTTCCCTGTACATCATCAATGAGGTACATTTATTCGCCAAGGAGGTATCATCATCGGTTTTAGGTTTCGTTATGTTAGGTGGTGATCTCAGTCATTCCTTTTTTTTGGGCTAGTAGTTTCTTGAGTCTCTGTTTTGGATTCTAATATTGTTTTTTTCGGGGTTAGTTTTAAAAAGCCTCCTTCGTTTGGACTTCAGACTCCCTCTATTGAGCATTGTATCCGGAGGTTTCAGTGTTTTATATCGACTTTATGTATTTCAGTTTTGTAATCTTGGATCCGTATGATTAATATAATAATTCAGACGAAAAAAAAAACAAGGAACAAAGCCAAAAAGAGAAAGAAAAGTGAACAATGTCACGAGTCAAATAGCTAAAAAAAATCTCAAGCAATTGATTTCTACATAAAATACATAAATGTTTCTAGATTTTATGAATGCGTTCTTATAATTAGAAAAAGTATATTAACTTTATCATTGTTTTTAACATATCTTTTTAAAATATAATCTATAATTTATTAAAATCAACAGAAGAATGAAAAAGAAAAAAGAAAAAGAGAGGTCAAATGGGAGAAATAGATATATAGAAGATCTCAAATTTCTAAGTAACTGTTTATAAATTTAATGTTAAGGTTTCTTTTTGCAAATGTAGATAATTCTTTCTTTATAAATTGATATTTTTTTAAATTTTTAAAATAAGACGTTTAAGTTAATATCTATGTTATATTTGGCCATTTAAATCATAATATTTTATCACTATATGATGCCTATATTAACAACTTATAATTAA
>OVAX01004965.1:0-10643 GCA_900406405.1 Lepidium africanum
CTAACCAAGCTACATGGCGCATCAGTACATGTGGCAGCGGAGGAGACCCGGAGGAAGGACAATAAAGGTGTGGTGATCCTTTTCCTGGAGGCGGTGAGACCGGAGGCCCGCCGGGAAAGGAGATCGACGGTGGAGAAATGTGTTTGCAAGAGAAAGAGAGGGAAGGGAGAGAAACGTACACCATCTTTTTGCTAAAGTTGGTATCTGTTTAGAATCAATACTGAAGTCTTTTAAAGTCAATCATCTTCTAAGTTTCCTTCATCTCTGTTATAGCTTTATCTTATCTGGGTTATTTTATTGATGCTATTATTATAATCTTGAAACGTCTGTCTCTTTTACCATTCAGTGAAAAAAAAAAAAATATTAGTTCCAAGTTATATAGTTTTGTTTTTGTTAACAAAAAAACATAAACGAGAAAATCGTATGATTAAAGTCCAAGAAAAAAATCTCTCAAGAAGAGGTTTTATATGTTTCTCTTCTTTGACTGAGATCATTCCTTGCATGTTTTTCGATGAACCTTCCCAACTTGTCGTCGTAATACTCTGCCCACCCATTTTTCAAGAGTCATGATTATGCTAACTCTATTGCTCATCGTGCTATTTGTGGCCATCTAATTTTAATACTGGCCGTCGTTAGCAACCATAGAAGCATTATATTTTAAATTAGCAACATGACAAGACAATATTACTCGAATGATCATCAACAAAGTGCAGATATAATCAAACATAAATTTAACAATAATATTTCTTTTATCAGAAAGATTATATAATATAATTTGATGTTATTAATTTTTCCTAACTTCTTAAAAATATTAATATAATTATATATATGATATTTAAAAGAAAATTCACTTATTCATTTAACCACTTAAATGTCTAGTGTAACAGTATTTCTCATCGCAGTTCAATTTTAGGTAGTTGTGTAACTTTATGTGGTAAAGTTTACAGTATATTAGAATTCAAATTATAGACCAGGTTTTATCAAATTAATGGTAAAAATTCTATATCCTAAATTTTTTTGTCAACTCAATAATATATTAAGAAAAAATAAATGGTGAATGTGAAGTTACAACACTAAACCATTAGCCGACTCTCTAATATCACGAGCGAGAGCATCAACTTTATGGCTTAGAGATCTCAAGATTAGATGAAGAGAAAGAAAACGAAAAAGAAACTTCAAACAGAGGAAATCCTTCTCATATGGTTGGAAAACTTGCCACTCCTCAAGACTCAACATTATCCTCAACAAATCTGCACAATTTTTCTCTGTCTCCACTTCTAACATCTGGAGGGATAAAAGGGACTCTATCTTCCATAACAAAGCTTCCACCTCCGAGTGCAATGCTCAGAGACTTCTCCGGATTCCATGAGCCCCTATACACCCACCCTCAACCGAGTTAGGGAAGCACACCCATCCAAGTCCTGAGTGAAGATCAGAACTCTTTATGAACCGTCAACAAAACATATATATCTTGTGAAACGTGGGTGTCATATGGTTAAAACAACCACCTTTAACCACATCGATGTTGAGCTGATGGTGGTTTTTGGCTTGCTTGTATCTATGCGCCTAGCATTGAACCACTCAGAAATAGCAGTTTTTGCCTTAATGATTATATCTTAAGAGTTTGTATCAGTACCTGAAAAGCAATAATCATATTTTGCTTTCCTAATCTGCCAAATAATCCATGGGAATACCTTTACGTCCACTTGATCTGGGATTCTCTAGAACATGTAATCAAGATTATACCAACAAGACTATCCTGAAAAAATATCTACTACAGAGGGAATACACGAAAGTGCCCATGTTTGAATTGTTGGCATGCATTCAAAAAGGATGTGAATTATTGTTTCATCATCCCCACCACATCTACTACATCTAGAATCATAACTGATTCCTCGATTATTCAGTTTTTGTTTTACTGCAGTACAACCTGATAATGATTGCCACATATATTGTCTAGTTTTATTGGGACAATTGATTTTCCAATTTTTTGCTTGTGGAGCTGTATAATTTGGACCTAATCTCTCCACCTAAAGTAATGAATTTTTCTCCTCTGTGTGATACCCAGATTTAACTGTGTAGCGACACGTCTTTGTAAAATATCAACCCCAGTAATCTGATCTTGCTCTTTGTGATATAGCGATTCCCAGAATTAACTGGATATCAATAGGGGTGAGATATTGCCTCGGTAAGGTCTCACACCAAGTAGAGTATGAGAATCAATAAATTGATTGACTGTAAGATCTAGATAAATCTACTGACCCAGTCCAGTCGCCGCTCTAGGGAGACAATAAGATATTCATGGGTCTCTTCATACCATTGTGGATTTCGCATCACCAATCTTTCGAATCATCCTTTATTTACTAATGCTCGGACTAAAGAGATATTTTTCCATCCATTTGAAGGATTTGAATGTGTACATGTAGTCATTGGGCATTTATTTTTATAATATCTACCTTTCATAACTTTTGCAAATAATGAATCAGGGCAATCCATTAACCGCCAGACTTGCTTTGCCAAAAAGGCATAATTAAATTCCTCTAAAGGGCGAAAACCTAAGCCTCCCTCCATCTTAGGCTTTTTTTTACATAATCTTTTTCATTTCATCTGATGGATCCGTATTGATGTTTAAGAACTTGACCACCAGAAATCCGCTATAGCTGAATTTTTTTTTCACTATTGTCTTTAGCAGTCTATAACATGACATCACATACGTTGGTAGCGCAGTGATCACTGACTTTATCAGTATTTCTTTACCGCTCCTGGATAGAAAATTAGAAGAGCAACTATTGAACCTCTGCTGTAATTTTTCCCGAACAAAGCCCAAATCTTTACTTTTAGCTCCACTAGTGTTCTCCGAGAGACCAAGGTAGGAACCCATCCCCCCTATCTATCACAAAATTTGATGGATTAATCTTTTCACATTTTCGGGAAAAGAGTACCCAAATTGGATGGAGGACTTATCAAAATTAATTTGTTGTCCTGAGATACCCTCATATTCATTTAGAATTTTAAGTATTTGGACAGCCTCTTATGTTGTAGCTTTACAGAAGAAAATGCTATCATCTGTAAATAAAAATGTGTGATTTTCAGACTCTATCTAGCAATAGAGATTTCGGTAATCATCTTGTCCCGTTTAGCATTCCTCAGTTTGGAGATAAGCGTTTTAGTGCATAGAATAAAATATATGGTGACAAAAGATCACAATAAGAAAGTGATTGATTGTTGAATTAACACAAATCTAGAGTATCTTGGGACATATTTCATAAATAGAAATCATGAAATTGAATTTATACACATGGCTGAAAATGACAAGTAGATGAGTTAGACGAGGAACTGATCAACATGAAGATGCGAGAAATATCCACTTGCCATTTTAATGAAAATGTTTATTTTCTTAAAGGCTGAGAAAGACAAGTAGTTGAGCTAGACAAATAACTTATCATCACGGAAATGCGAGATTTTCATTTGCCATTTGATAATATGATATCTTTAAATTGTTAAGTGCTTGTTCTCTTTTACTTCTTTTCTCGTGATCACCTTTATTTACCGTAAGATGATCTAAGCTCTAACTAGATAACTGTGAATGATTCTGCTTTAGTTCCTCAAACACGTGTTTGATTGAATTAACTCTATGGTCAAAGATTATGTATGACAAAAATGTTGTTCTACAGCAGAAACAGAATATGATATCTTATTTACACAACGACACTTGGATGTAAAAATCCCACAATTGTTCAACCGCCGTTGGCTCATCAAACTCAGGCGTTCTTCCCGCCTCTTCTGCTAATCTCTTCACACAACCTACATGGCAACGTATCGAGACTCAACGCGCGAGTTTTCCCGTAGTTCCCCATTGCTCCACACCGCCTCCATGCGTGGTACTCCGAGTAAGCCACAGGATCATCAGCAAGCCGCTTCACGTACCTCGCCAATTCCCGTATTGAACCGAATTTGCTACCATCTATCACAGAATGTGGAGGGACAAAGTCTTGCATGTTAGAGGCTCCAAAATAGATTGGAACGGAACCAGCGTCGAGTGCATAGAAAAGCTTCTCCGTTACGTATGATTCAGTGGCTGTGTTTTCGATTGCAAGAACAAATTTGTAGTGTGACATAGCGCAGTGGAGGTGATCATACCATTTTGGCTTGGAGTTGGACTCGGAGACACATTCTGGATACATAGAGAGAGCAGAGTTTAAGGCACCGACATTGTTTAGACACTTTCCAAAGGAGTGGTGGGGAAGCAGATCGAGTAGGCTCTTTGCGAGGTGGTCTCTGTGAGGGAGACATCTTGAGGACGACCAATACACCAGAATATCCTGTGCAATGTTTATCGACCAGATTTAAAACAAAGAAGAAACGTATGGAATTGATAAATTGAAGTACAGGTTGCTTACATTGTTTTTATATCCAGAGATGTGATAGTTTCTGTTATTATGAAAGAGTGCACCAGCGTAAGTTGTTTGGATATCGTCTTTGGCATGGTAGCTGATGAATATATCTTCACGGCCTGAGCGTTTTCTTCCGGCCTCTAGCTCCATGTACACGCGGAGAGGATCTCCAATACGTCTCTAAGTAATTTAAAAAAATAGAAAAAAACACATAGCATCAAAGGTGACACTGAAGGATCACACATTAAACTCAGCATATGAGACTTGATTTGCCCTGATCATCCCAATCTATGTCCCACTTTCCAAAATAAATGCACTAACAGCTCCATCTCCAGGTTAGCATCAAACAAATTCTCCAGTCGGAACCAAAAAAAGTGACCGAGTACAATAATAGCATTACACAATGTTTCATCTGGTTACTACTAGTGTAGATAATGAACCTCCGAAATTTTCCACTTTTCAAATCAAAATTAGTAAAACCAGACTAAAAGAAAAATTCTTTGCATGCAATTCGTATTTTTGAATGAATTTTAACACTAAAAGAACCTCTCTAGTAGCATTCAATGAGAAGCAATACCTTAAATTAGATCTTATACATCGAAATGCTTTAAAATAAGACATGAGAACAGAATCAAATCAAACGAACCTAATCCAGAGCTCTAACCACTCTATTCCAAGAACTGAAACCTAAACACACCACTGAAGAGCTATAGTAAAGACGACATCACAAGATCACATCCAACTTGAGTAATAAACAAAAAACAAAAAGATGTAAAATAGTGTGATCTAATCATCCAAAATGCATGCTTTAGCAAAATTAGGATAAAGCAAGTAAATTACCTGTAGCGGAGGAGTTGAGGTCTCGTAAAAGAAAGCATCAGGTGAATCAGCGAGAACCGGTGATTTGGTCCATAAACAAGTCATCCCACAACGACAACTGTACAAATTATCCAAATTATCCGGAATCCAAGTCCACCCTTTAACCAAAACCTTGACGCTTTCCATCTTCAGCTTACCACAACTCGACTCACCACCGAGCTCTTGTAAAGAACCCGAACTAACATTACCTCGGATCGAATCCCCGTGATTCTTCATGAACCGAGCACAACCCACTTGCAGGTCCCATTTTTTAAAAGCCATGAGGACATCTCTAAATGGATCCGGTGTTGAATCGGGTAATTTCGATTCCGAGTCTATCGGATTCCCGATCGAATTGGAGGCAGATGGAAATTCTAAAATGCCTGTGAAAGAGAGGATGAGGAGAGTAAAGAACATCATAAGTAAAACGACAATCGCGTTGAGGTGCCTCATTGGCATGCTTCTATTGATTCTTTTAAACCGCCGGATATCCTCGTCGTCGTCCTCGGAGAAATCCCGGCAAATCGGTGGGACGGCTCTTTCTTCATTCACTTAACCGTAGTCAGCTTCTCTACTCGGACCCACACTTCCACTCAATTTTCCAAAATACAAAGTCCCCTCGATGTCGTTTGGACTGAGCATGTTAAAGACTTGTATTGGGCCTCTAATATATGCTTTCTTTGCAGCTCACTGGGCTTATTACACTACCTTGAGAAGAGAAACGTCCGGCTTGATTGGCATAGGGCTTAATGTTGTAGAAAAGTCAATCAACTTTATTTTTTCTAAGCATTATACTCCTAAAAAGAGTTTTTCTGAGAGCAGAGAACATTAAACATAATTAAAATACAATTTTATTCTTAATTAATATTCTGCAGATAATACTAAATATTAATTATAATGTCTAATTTTGTAATTTTAAATCTAATTACTGAATTCCATGTCAATTACATATCATAAACTTAATATTATAAGCATATGGTCTCTTCTAATCTATTCAATGCTTATGCTCCTTCATGCTAGAGCTCTATGCTTTACCAATTATGGCCTATACATGCATAAGCTTAGCCCTGCACATAATAACCGGAATCGAAAAACCGAACACAACTGACTCGAAAATTTGGTTCGGTTCGATTCCGGTTTCTAGAAAAGAATCGTTCGGTTCCAATTTTCAAGTAACTTTGATTCTTGGTTCGGTTCGGTTTGGTATTAGTTTTTAAAAAGAACCGATCGATTCCAATTTTTAGGTAATTTTGGTTCTCGATTTGGTTCCGAAAATTGAAAGTTACCAAATAAAAACCAAAACTAGTTAGAACTAAAATACTTTTAGTTATTTTTTGGGTATTTGGTTACTTTTCTCAAAAAATATTATCATTTGGAACCAAACTAATATTATTTTAGGACTAATTCGGTTCCACTTTTTCGGAACCAGATCGAACCGAATTATAATAGGTACCCATTGGTTACCACATTTTCAGAATCAAAAGAACCGGAACCGAACCGAATTTTTGTCGGTACTCATTAGTTACCACTTTTTTGGAACCAAAAGAACCAACCCGAACTGAACCTAAATATCGAATGTCCATGGCTACGTAAGCTCATGATTTTACAAAAGAACCCAAGTTTTGTGTAGTTGGAAGCGGTAAAATTTTAATAACCTAATCCGAAAGATGTGTTCATCTCAACCATAAGACTATAAAGCATCGTTACACACACAAACACACTCGTTTGAACAGCAAATCAAACTCAAATGCAAAATTTAAAATAATATACATATAAACAGAACCAGAAGAGCTGGTTCCATGGTGTCCTTTTAACAGTCTGGAAGTGAATTAGCTGATGCGTATGGAGAGAAAGTGCCAGCTGATTCACTGTAACGCAGGGGATGGAAAGAGGGGTAATTGGAAGAAGAAGCCACAAATGCAGGTGACGCATTGCTAGGGCTAGGCCTGTAAGGTGACATGTACCTAGCTTGGAGAGGTGAAATCGTTGGATAACCCAGTGACTGTGCAGAAGCCATATGTGAAATGTATGATCTTTGTGATGGTGATGGTGATGGTGATGGTGATGGTGATGGTGATGGTGAAGGAGAAGCTCCTTGTTGCCTGAGATCCATTGAGCTTCGAGTTACATTTATTGGAGGAGATCGACGGAGTGAGGAAGAACGGAATGATTGTCTGATAAAGGATGAGCTAGCGTGTGCTGGTGAAAAAGAGATTGAAGTCGGAAATGATCCTATGGAAGGACCAATCAACAATGCGGATGATCTCACAGAGGAATGCAGTGAGGATGAGTTGAATGACGATGCAGCTGATGAGAGCAATGGCGTGCTCGATGAAGCCATAGCCTCACCTGTGCTCCTTCTTGCATCTCTTTTACACACTGGACAGAAAGTTCTCCAAGAAGTCAACCACGAGTCAACACACGCAGCATGAAACTCTGCAAAACACACAATCACACCGAACCTTATTAGTTACTTCTGACAAATTTGCCCAAACACTCTTACAGGATCTTGTATACATATATACTCACTGTGACAACAAGGTAGGAGCCTAAGCTTGTCTCCAACGGTATAGTCTTCGAGGCAAATAGCACAAGTGAATGCAGTAGTGTTGTCTTCGTGAAACGAACTGAATATAAGACTAGGCATTGCTTTAACCAAGCGGCGGCTCATACCATGGAACTCACGGACTCGAGACGACCGAGATGTTGTCCGCCTTCTTATCCTATGTCTACGGACAAAGAAACAAGTAGCCAAAACAGCCGACATTGCTAACAACGATATGAATGAAACCGCCATGATCGACCATGCCGAGTTCTCGAAGCTTGGAAGCAACCAAACTTTGGTATCCGGCAAACCCGCAGACTCCTTCAAAGCTTCTCCCGTTTCTTTAGTAACGAAAACCGCATGAATCCTTATACCACCTGAGTTTCCTGCCACTGAAAATCCCCCAAAGGAAAACAAAAATAAATCAGCAAATGTGAATAAAATTTGCAGCGAATGAAGAACAATCAGAGAATCAAAAGAAAGAATGGTTATTACTTGCTACCAAAATTCCACGATCTTCATTGTCATGAATAATGGCAGCTTTAAAACCAGCTTTCTGAGCTTTTCTGACTTTATCTTCAAAACTACAGCCTCCTCTTACGATCAACACAAAAGGAGAAGTTTCATTTGAGCTCTGTTTGGGTTCATTGATCAGATTTTGACAAGCGTCAAGTGGCTCAGCCACATAAACTACTCCAATTTCACCTGTACTCTTCACTGAACGAGCTGCAAAGTTTAAATTTACAGATTAAAACACACACACACACAAAAGTCTCTTCGTTTCCAATAAAGACCAACAAATTTGAACCATTGAAACCCTCAACCTCACTGCGTTGACCGAACTACAGATTTTCTAAGGAACAAATGAGAGAGATGATAAAAAAACTCACCGAAATTAGCTTCGATGTCATCAAAGGAACGAGTGATATTGTTCCTCATCAGTACAATTTTGGCAGAGGCAAAACAAGAAACACTAAAAAAGTAGAAAAGTAGGACCAGAGCACGATTCATCGTCCCTACCTTCCTTCTTCAGCAAAATCGAACAAAACGCAAAAAGTTTTCAACTTTGGTTAAATTTTTTGGTTTCTGGAAATATCGGCGATAAGGGTTTTTCAGAAAATTGACACGTCAGCTTCCATTTAGATCACAAATACTAAACCATATCAGGAAACAAAATTAAACCCGAGACTCTGGAATGCGAAAATGGGAAGCTGGAATTCGAAATCGTTTTCTGGATATTTTAGGGTTCTTGAGCCGACTGAGAGAGAAAGAGAAAGGGGAAGAGAAAGAGGAAAGAGAAGAGATTGGAAGCTTAGATTAATAAAATTGTCTTCATGTATTATCTGGATTTCTCCGATTCGAGCTTTGTTAGGTTATTGGCAGCATTTACATTTTTATTCGCATCTATCGGAATGATCGGATAAATGATAACTTTATAATAATTAGTATTAAAAATCAAAGACAAGTACAGGAAGTGGACATCTGATGAGTCATCATGAGCTCATTGTATTTTGTCTATCTATTGGTTAATTGGTTTTTTTTGTTACCATTCACTATTTATGCAAAACATTCTCCAATTTTCTTTGATTAAATGTCCTAAACTTTATAGATATTCAACAAATATTTAAAATATAAGACTATAATTAAGTATCGATATATGAGGGTAAAATTATATTAGAAAAAATCGTTGTAATATAAATTTGTATAGAATAATGTTATANAGAAAAAATCGTTGTAATATAAAATTGTATAGAATAATGTTATACTAATTCCTATTGTTAGAAGTGTCAACAAAACTTGACCAAATCGTGAAACGCCAAGTATTTGTTCTATTTTTAAAATCTTTTGGGTGAGTTCTAAAGATGTTTTGTTAGGTTTAATCCTACAAAAGCCATTTAAAGTTTTTATATATCGCGCAAAGCTGACATATTAATGGTTACACATATTAAAATATTTGGCATTATTAAGTATGTGTAGACCTAATGGGTGTTAGGTGTTATCTTTGTACAATCTCGAATAAACAGTCAACAAAAGATGTTGAAGGTCGTAGCAATATTATTTTATAATTTGTACTAATTCGCCAGATTACTTGTATCTGTTCATAAACTCTTAGAGACAACGGGACATGATGGTCCCATTCTAGTTTATAGGAGTATACAACCAATATTCAGATAATTTGTAATATCTGTGANAATATTTAGATAATTTGTAATATCTGTGATCTGCTCCGTGTTATCCAGATATATATCTAATTTTGTGATTCGTTTTGCTCCGAAATTTTTTGGATATCTAGAAACTCAGATTTCCGAATTTTTTTCAAAAAGATCCGCGAATAATCCCTTCTGATCTATTTTTTATAACAAAGATAAAATATATAATATTCACAAAAATAATAAAAAGTTATATCAAAAACAATGTCAATATAAATTTTCATACCTAAATTAAATATTTTTCAATATAAACTTAAGAAAATATATATATATATATATAAAATAACTAATTATTAAGAACTAAGAAATTTAATCAAATAGTTTCAAAACTAAACTCATAATATATCACATGGTGAAAAATAATAACATCATAATAAGAAGAAAANATATCACATGGTGAAAAATAATAACATCATAATAAGAAGAAAAAAACAATTAAAATTAAGTACATGCTACATTTTATTCATCTACAACCATATATATATATGCACAATACTATTTATATTATAATATATGTAGACATAATTAATATTTAAATATATATTTATTGAGATACGAATCGGAGCGGATATCCGATCTTTTGAAAAATGATATTTGATATTTGCTTCATTTTTAACGGATATTAGATTTTGCTAT
>OVAX01004966.1:0-10642 GCA_900406405.1 Lepidium africanum
CAAGAAGGTCGAGACGAGAAGCAATCTAACCAACAAGACTTGGCCGAGCCTAACATGAAGACCACAAGCAACCTAGATGAACTTGAAGAGCTTACAGTAACCACATCCCAGCTCTGGCCCACGAAAACACAACCAAGGCTGCACTTGCCAATTTTGGATTCTAATCAAGACATGCGGTCACTCTTCGAGGCTTTCAAGACGATCCAGAATGAATCAAGTTACGATTAAATATTACATGGATTCTTGACTCATTTATCTATCTTCTCGAAGTATAATCAGCCTAAAAGAAGCTCTGAGCTAAAAGATATGAATTTTACAAGTTGGTGGATCTGCAATGAACCCAACTGCGTAACAAGGCCCAAGATTGAGCTACACAGCCCAACTCAAGCGTGGCCTTCACTTCAAATCACTTGGAGGTTATTATTAGGCTTTTCATGGTTCCAGCAAACCCAAGAACGCATCAATTCATCATCGGATCCTCCAGATACACGCCCAACAAGAAGAAGATCCAATCCGAAGCTATTTAAGGAAAGTCCGTGATCAACTTGTTTCAAGGGACTTTAGACTTATGTGTGGTGACCTAGAGACTCTCTAAACCACTAAGAATCATCCAGGGAAGTCTCACCATGCTCCAGTATCCACAGGATTAGGCGAATCCTCACATTTGAAGACTTTCCATATATGGCCGATCATCATATCTTCTCCAAGGGCTCCAAGATCGACGGCCCTCATTACTTGTCCATTTTCTCACTTAATTTGATTTATTTCCTTTCTATTTTAGTCATAATACCATTGTAAAGTTGAGTCTATATAAGATCAACTCATCTCTTTGTATTGGCAAGCAACCTTTAAGTAAATCGATAAACCTTGAGTTTTTCTACAAAGAATGTGTCTTTGTGTTTGTCATTTCAAGTCTTAGGTGGATTCCTTAGGTTAGTATGATGTTGCGAGCTTAGTAACTTGTGGATTCAAGTTATATAGGTCGTGTGTTGTTTGAGGATTCGACAACAAAACCTTTCTTATTCACTTTATCGCTAGTTCTTGAGAGAATCGACTCACCAAGGTCTTCCCTCAAGTCCATATCCGAGGGTCTCTCCTCCGAGACCCTCATCACTCTGTTTCACAATCGTAAGTCTCCTCTGCTAAAAAGTTTGAATTCTGAAATTAGAAGCACTTTAATTGTGCAGCATGGATGATGCGAGGAGGCTAGTGGAGCTTGTGCAGGGAATTCCATGCAAGATCAACCTTATTCAGTTCAATCCACACAGTGGTTCTCAGTTCATACAGACCGAGGAAGACAAGATGATCAAGTTTCGTAACATATTAGCTGAAGGAGGCTGCACTGTTCTCATGCGGTTTAGTAGAGGCAATGATCAAATGGCAGCATGTGGGCAGCTTGGCATGCTTGGGACAATTCAGGCACCAGTGATGCGGGTGCCTGAGCAGTTTCGCTCTGCTCTAAGACCGTTGATATGTCAAATGGTGGAGTAGAGCAAAGAATTCCAAGGCTGCCCCCTGTTGTAACATAACATTGATTAGATGCAACAGTTTACATTAACTTTGATTAGATGCCACCTTTTTTTTTCTTCAGAGGTTAGTCTTTGTGAAAATTGGTAATCGAAATGAACAGATTAAGGTTTTTTGTTGCTATCACTACCAAAGGTACACTCTAAACTGGAAGATGTATAATGAAGTACAACTTGAATCTATGGAGCCAGTGTCTAATTTTACTTTTGGCCCAAATAATATTTCTCTCGCTGTCTATACATTTAACTCTGTTAACGCACTGAGGCATGTTTTAACTAAGATGCTGCTTGATGATCATTAGATATCTTTTGTTCTATACACGTTTCGTCTGTCTGGTCATTCTGGCAATCTGTCTGGTTATGGACACGGAAGAGATTGATGAGAGTTTCTCGGATTTTGATTCTCAGAGCAGAGGCTTCGTCGGGTCTAAACCACTTCTTGTCAAACTGGATGAAATGAGACACATGAGTTAATACAAGCTTACAACAATATGTGATTTAGTATGCGGAAGATATTTGAGATAACTCACCATTGCCAAGTCTTTCCTTTTCAACCTTTGAGGTGCCTCTTCGATGAACCGTTCAATGAAGAAGAGAACAAATGGACCACAGTCGAAATCATTCTTCTGTTGAGGAACCTGGTTACACAGTTTTAAGACATATTGATCATATCAAAAGTAACTGTAACAAAGTTTTATGAATCACGGGACTTAAATATTGACCTGTATATCAGCTTCACTGATCCTGCGAGGGAGGTTTCTCCATACTTTTTCTGAGATTGGTAAATCCGAGCTATAATCCTCTTGATTCAGATAATGCCATTCGTCTTTTAAAAAACTGCAACAAGTTGGCATAGGATTAAGTGAAAATGGTATCTGCATTTTCAAACCATTGTAATAACTTCTCCTAAATGGATCAAACCATATATAAAACCCCAAGCACGTATAAAGATGTAGACGCTGGGTGATGTCCTGGTGTGTCCAACCTTTTGACATTTTTAACAATCGATGTTCTGGAGTGAAGTCCTAATGAATCCAGGTGAAGTATAGTCAATCCCGACTCATCTTTCTTATCTGGGATGCAAACTATCACAAGGCTCCAGTGGAGACTGAAACATGGTACAAAAAACATTCTGATTACATAAATACTCTTAAGAGTCCTGTAGAACAATTACAAGATTTGCAAGGCAGCTTTTGGTTTTAGATGACAATTACCATTCAAATGAATTAAGGTTTTCCTCATAAAAATTATGAAGGAAAAATAACTTACTCTTCATGTATTGGTATGAAAATATAAGCCTTGCGGAATAGATCAATACCCTTCCACCACCGCCTGAACTTAACAAAAAAGGCATCCTTGTCACTCCCCTGTTTTGTTGAAAGGAAAAGACGATAGACTGATCGACATAAGTAACAAAGACAAAAATGTGACTCACAAGAAATTTATCAATGTTATCTTCTTAAGGACCACATTGCTAAAGCTTGAATGGTTGATCTTTCTATAAAATGTATGCCAATAGACTTTAACAGCTTCGGAATATTAATATGCAAAGCAAACATAATGCACAACCAATGATGCATTCTTCAAATAATCATCACCTTGTATGTAACAGCGTCATTGAGCTTCTTGTAGAAATAGGTATTGAAAAAATGACAATCAGCAGAGATTTGATTCGCTGACGATACCCGCTGCTGCAAGAATCTAGCCAATGGAAAAAGAAAAAAAAAAAAAAGAACATATCACATAAGGAAAGCAAAATTTTCACCAAATTCACAAATAACATATATCACATGTCTTTTTTTTTGGTCAAACATATCATAAGTGGGTTATAACTCCAAAAATACCTGATGTAAAAATTCATAATAGGAGATGTTAGAAATTCTCGAGGGGCAAGGCACTCAAGATCTTTACGACAGACTTGAACAAAGTGTGGATCATCCCTGGATCACCAGATGAAGTGAAGAAAAAAAAAGTGAATGAAAGTTATAGACTTACGGCAAGTTATCCTAGACCAATTGAGATAGACTTACTCTGATGGGTAGCAAATATCTTCCGGTAAGCTGCAGGTTTTGTCAAATATTAGGTTATATACAGCTCTAAGTTAGCTAAAAGAAACAAGGTAGTTTTTACCCTTTGGGCAGTTCGACATCTTGCTCAGCCTCCATTGAAGGCTGAGGCTCCTCTTCATCTACATTAATCACTGTATCATCTGATTTCTATAAATGTTTGGACGATATTATCAGTAAGTTAAAAGGACAGAATAGAGAATACAAAATTTTAGAAAAAAGAGTCAAATTCTGCTGAGAGCTTTAATGATTGCATAAATATTTGCAATTGCCTGATATATGGCAATGAGAAAAAAAGGAATACCTTATGGCGCTTTAAACTCTGTGAAGGATATTCTTTCCAAGTAAACTCCCTGTGAGAGAAAGAGGTTGACCGATTACAAGACAGCTCAATCTCTTGTGTACAAGAACGGCATGTCACAATAAAACAGCCTTAAGCAATATTAGTACACTTGAGAACCCCTTAAGTGACAAGGGACTAGTAGCAGAAACAGTAAGTAAAGGAGAAAGGAAATGGACCTAGGAGAAATGGACCTAGGATTTGCATGGCGAACGGGGTCGTCATCATCATCAAGCAGAGAATAAGTGGAAGATTCCTTGGGCTTTTTCTTCCTGTAAGGTTCCCTGGATCTTTGATTCCCTTTTGATCCTTTAAAACCTGAATTATACTGGTTTTCACTGTGCTCATCTTTACCTACAATTGACAACATCCGCCACACACCTTTCGGCCTTGTTACGGTCTTTTTATCAGCTTTTTGTTTCCCACTTGAACATCCTAAATCTTCTAGTTCTTTACTAAATGCATTTGTTGGCTGAGTCTCTGTCTGTTAAACACAAATCACAAAGTTCGATCATGAAGTACTCATCTAAAACAGTTAAAAATGGCAAATGTAGAACCTCCATACTTTCGGTTTACTAAAACAAGCAGCAAATGTAGACCGTGAGACTTCTTTTGAGTCTGTATCTCCTTGTCTAGATGTGTCTTCTGAGGCTGTATTCCGTCTTTCAACGACCTCTGAACCTACATGAATTGTGTGCCTCATTAAACTTGAACTTAACCAATATTGCAAATCATAGTTACTTAAACTTAAAACAATAATGAGAATACCTGAGCATGTCGAATGCATGAGCTTCGAACTTCTGTCAACATCCTACAGAGATAAAAGGGTCTTATGGCATTATATCAGATAATTATCAATTCCAATTCTAATCAGCTAACAATCACTATCACAAATTCCCTTTGCATTAACATAAAGAAAACATAAAATGCAAACCATTTTCAAGGGATTTGAAACCCTGCGCTTCTTCTCTTCTTCGAGGAAAGCGATTCTCAACCGGATTTTCTCACCCTTGTCAGATAAATTCGGACCTACACTCATAAGAAGCTTTTTGTTACGCTCCAGCTCATCGTGAAGGCCACGATCGGTTAAGGGAGTCTTCGAATCCGTCTGATCATCGGAGAGAGACGGCGAAGATGATTTGGTATTAACAATTTCCAACTCCGGAACTTCTTCTTCTTTGTCCATCGCCGTTTTCCAATCAATCACAAAATCTTTCTTCTCCAAAGAATCTACCTCTACTTCATTCTTCGTCTTCGTCATTCCCAATCAAGTTTGTCTTCTAACTTCTTCCTTAATCGCCCATTTGTCGTTCAGAAAATCTTCAGTTTCAAGTTTTACTTGTTGGAGGCTCTCTTCACGAAAAAAAAAAAAAAAACCTCCTCTGCCCTTTTTTATCTTCCTTAAGTTCGAATAAATTATTTGCTACTAAATTACCCAAAAGGACTATATGTATGACATTTACTTTATAGCTGTTTTGACCCCCAAAAAAAAAAAGTGATTTCGTTCAACTATATTTAGTTCTATTTAGAGTAAAAGGTGAATTTGAAATTGATAAATGTGAATTTAGTAGGAGTAGATGTTGCATCATATTGTTTGTCATGGACATTTAGATCTTATAATTTTGATATCTTGAATTTTGATAGATGTAATCTAAAACTTATCATGCAAGATTATGCATTACCCTAGAGCCAAAGTCAAAGAAATAGGATAAATAGACATTAATTACGCGGCCAAATTCATTTTCTAGTTTCATTTGAATTTGCGCGTGAAATTAGTTTTAAACAAAATTGATAGTTTTCCGTGCTATGCACGGAAAAATATATTACATAATTTTTAAAAAAAGTATTGCAAATTCATTATTATTATACTAATATAGATTTTTGACACTTGTACAAACAATATAGTTGTGGACATTTTTGATGTTTGCTTTTGGTAACTTTGAATATCACAAATTATGAAAAACAAACTATATTAGAGATTTTTTCAGATTTCTTTTTCGAGGAAATATACATCAAGAACTATCACTTCCTTGAAAAATATTTAATATTGAAAAATAATTTAAACTTCTTTCTGATTTGCATAAGATGCATTTGAATTATTGTTAACGTAATATTAGGCACTAAAATGTAATTGAAGGAAGTGGCAAAGATCAAAAGTGGACATTATCTAATGTTACAAAATGTTCCCTAGATAATGTTTTATAATCTCCAAATTCTAAAAAGAATTTGTGAAGACTCTATAACATATATCTTCAAGTACATTATGCTCAGTTTAATCAACTGAAAATGAAAATTCCAAATGAAAAAAAAGACTAATATTGGAAAATATCACTAACTTTCTTTTGGTGTGCATCATACATAAATGCAATTAACTGATATTTTATGATCATAAAAAATAAGAAATCTTAAAAAAATTACTTTGTGGCATGATCGCCCTAGACACTCAAATATCACCAAAGAAACCACATAGTCATTCATTGAAGATTTATGAAATAAAAGTGACATATGTTTTACCGTTTCCTTGAAAAGTTGATCATAAGATTATAGCCAAGCAAAATTTGATAAAGAATCACCAAAGTCCTTTGAATGGTTCCATGGTAATATTTGTGGATTTATATATCTACCACATGGTTCATATTGTGGACACATGTTTGTTTGTTATCATCTCAAAATATAGTATTTGCGATATTTCTAATTCATATAATCAAGAGACGAGTTCTCTAATTATCCTATTAACAATTTTAGATTAGATAACATTAGTGATGTATATCTCCCCGAGATCGGCATTTTATTGTCGCACAAGAGTTGCGAAAAAACCATTAATACTCCATGGATCGAAGATATTCCCAACATTTCTAAAGATATTATGCACCAAAGAAACCAAGGTTTGTTTGTTGGACACAATACACCAACAAACTACTATGGATACTACACACCATAGGTTCCAAAAACTCAAACAGTTCTCAAGTGAGATTACAAAATTATATAAGCCTAATTCTAGACAATAAATGACTTTGGGAATAAACTAAGATTAGACAATAAATTATCTCAAAACTAGTTTAAGACCTAAGTGATAAATGAGACTTATGCATGAAAGAGAGAGAGAATACAAGAAATAAATGATATTGGTCTTCAATGTAATTACTTTTTTGTGTCCTCATGAATGAAGTGCTCTCATTACTCTTTTAGCCTTCCAAATTCATCATTATTAATGGATTGAGCTTTAACGTGCATCTGAAGACATATTATGGGTTTGTTTGAGGCTTAAGATGGGTTGGACATGATAAGGAACATCTGAAATAGATTTTTGACTACTCATGATGTTCAAAAACAGTTTTAAATTGATTCACTGAGCCCTCTTATATTCAATTAGCTCCCATTTTTGTCCTTGTGCTTGTTAAATTCTTCATGGTCTCCTTAGGATCCTCTTTAGCCTTCTTAATCCTTGTCAATATCATATCAACTAGTGAATTCACATTCTAGACACTGAATGTTTATTGTATGATAACATGAATCAAAGTTGAGCATCACATAGCTCACAAAATAGTTTGGCAAATTATTAAAGATCCAATTCCAAGACCATTGGTCATGAGATCAAATTTTTCAACCTTTGTATAGAGATATACCATGTTGCTTGAAAAAAAAATTATTTGGGTAAGACTAAGTGATCTCATAAAATAATCTTCATTACCATTAAATTTGGCTGATAACCAAATATTTCTCATTTGAAATATTTTGATTGTACTACATGTGCTTTTTGCAACATAAGAAGATAATACACTATGAGGCTTAAAATGGGTTGGACATGATAAGGAACATCTGAAATGGATTTTTGACTACTCATGATGTTCAAAAAAGTTTGGAATTGATCCACTGAGACCTCTTTTATTCAATTAGCTCTCATTTTTGTCCTTGTGCTTGTTAAATTCTTCATGGTCTCCTTAGGATTATTTTTAGCCTTCTTAATCCTTGTCAATATCATATCAACTAGTGAATTCACATTCTAGACACTGAATGTTTATTGTATGATAACATGAATTAAAGTTGAGCATCACATAGCTCCCAAAATAGTTTGGCAAATTATTAAAGATCTACCAATTACAAGACCATTGGTCATGGAATCAAATTTTTCAACCTTTGTATGGATATATACCATGTTGCTTGAAAAAAAAAATTATTTGGGTAAGACTAAGTGATCTCATAAAATAATCTTCATTACCATTAAATTTGGCTTATAACCAAATATTTCCCATCTGAAGTATTTTAATTGTACGACATGTGCCTTTTGCAACATAAGAAGATAATACACTATGAAGGTTATGAATGTACATGGTGGTTGTGATTCTCTTTCAATTATATGAAACCTAGATACAAAAAAATTAATGATATTTTTACAACATATTTTACCGATGTCATTTTGATTAGAAAATATTTTTGGTTATAGGAGGAGAAAATAACCATGTAGAAAAGAAAATGCAAAGTATAATATACTCAAAATAGCTTAAAACATTTTAGAAGAAGCAAAATGTTTAATGTGTGGTATTCAACATGATGAAAATGTAAAATCGAAAGATGAAGTATTGATTAAATTTATTGACTTAATTAAAGAAGTTTCTCTCTCTGAACTCTCGACTAAGCTTTTAACTGAACCGCCTCCAATGTTCACCATATCAGAGAGAGGTGATAGGAGGTTTCCTCAGCTCTGGCTTCGTCGTCATCTCTCTCCTTTGACTTTTAGCTCTGTTTTTTTGTTTTGTTTTTCATCGGGATGGATAAAGATGGTTTTCTCCATATCTGAGCCATGAAGAGGATGGGTCTTGAGAGAGGAGTTTTGGAGGTTCGCTGCAGATCTTCCGAGAGAACGCAGCAGCTTCACTGTGGGTTCACAGTTTCTCTTCTGTGGACCATTGAAGCTCCACTGTCGTCATCTTGGGTTCTCTTCGTGGAATCTAAGTCGTTGCTCTGGTGCTCCCTCATCTTCCTCTGGTTTGGTATGGTTTTCTTCCATCTCCTGCATATTTTAATATATTTTTTCGTGTAAACCAAAAAGATATTAAAATACTTGTCTAGTGGTTTGGTTTATTAAGTTTCTCCTCCTTCCATAGAATTTACTTGTCTATGATGGATGGAACCTTTGGTTGGGATCTTCTTTCCTCTTTAGTGTTTCGATAAATCTATTTATAGTTTGATTAAATTGTTTTCTGCAGTCATCGATTATTCGGTCGATTTTTGAGTAGGTTCCGAATAGCAGGCTAAACCGATTTATCTATGGCATATACATCATCCAAGAAGGAGAATATTCATTTTCAGAGAAAAAGACAGACATTGTTATTCGAGTTATCACTTGTAGGTTTAAAGGTCGAGCTATGCAGGAAACTCCTTTGTTGGTCATTGTAAAATTTGAATCTTTGTTGCGATTGGTGTTATCAATGGATCGTCAAAATATCTTCTTCTTTTCGTTGTAGGTTTGAGAAAGACTATTGTTCTCTTATGGTTATTGTAATTCTCTGTTCTTGTAACAATCTCAATTCAATATAGTGAAAAAGTTGTATTCAACATTTAAAGGGGAGTGTGTTGTTGTACTCTTATTCTCTTTCTTTAGTTTTTCCCAACAGGCTTTCCAAGAAATATTATAAACGATACAACACAAAATAACAAATGACACTAAAAATTATCTCCACAAGATTGAAATTTTCCCAACAGGCTTTGCATTGTTGTACTCTCCTTTTTATTCTTATGGTTTTTTCATTAGATTTTTCAAGAAAAGTTTTCGACAAGACAAATACAAAACATCAAAAAATTATGTCCATAACATTTGGAGTACACCATAAATAAGATGTGTAAGATATTATCTTCATGATCCAAATGAGGCCTTGCGACGTTGTATTACTTTCTTTCCTATGATGTTCTTATTGAGTTTCCAAGAAATGTTTTTAGCCAAACACAATAGATAATATAGACATAATGCAAAAAACGATAGTGATAATTGTGTCCAAAGAAAAATATTTTATATGAACCTTATGTAATAATTAAAATTTTATATTTTCTTGAAATAAAATTACCCCGGCTTAATCACAATTTTATACAGATCTTTTTTTTCTTTTTGTTAAAGATTTTTTATACTGATCTTTGTATTTAATCGTAATTACAATTACATTATTAAAAAAATTAAAATTAAAATCAACAACTGCCTACAAACATTATCATACAAACATTATCATTCAAGCCTAAGCCTCAAATATTATAAGGTTTTTTGGTTGAATTATAAAGTTTTCAACAAAAGTAGCCAAGAAATCGGTGATGTTCAAATTCCGCCAGTTCCAGTAAAAGTAATTTGGTTATGGATCGGGTTTTTGTTATCACATTAATAGTAAGAACAATGATTAAGGTTGAAAAATATATATATATATATATATATATATATTGACTTTCAAACAATAGAAATAAGTAGCCAATAATAGGCTAACACGTGTGAAAATAAACAACGTTTTACTTTTTTTCTTTTTTCTTTGGCCAAACAAATTGTAACTTTGAGTCTTAAGACACTTGATAAAGTAAAATCAGAGATCCTTGTGATTTCTAGGGCAAAAATTCAGATTCGGTGAAGTCATTACTCCATTACCAAGCTTCTACCGAACTATCGACTCCCATGGCGGACGATTCTTCTTCTCCGGCCACTAGGGATTCTAATTTACAAAAACCGGAACCCA
>OVAX01004967.1:0-10641 GCA_900406405.1 Lepidium africanum
GTGTATGCGTTTGGTATTTTCTTGCTTGAAGTAACTTGTGGAAGGAGACCTGTGGAACCTGACTTGTCAGTGGAAAAGCGGTTTCTGGTCAAATGGGTTAGTGAATGCTGGAAAAGGTCTTCTTTGGTTAATGCTAGAGATCCAAGGTTGACAGAATTCTCATTCCAGGAAGTCGAAAAGGTTCTGAAACTCGGTTTGCTATGTGCAAACCTTGTTCCAGATTCAAGACCAACCATGGAACAAGTGGTGCAATACTTAAATGGAAACCTAGCTTTACCTGAGTTTTGGCCCGACTCTCCAGGGATTGGAGTTCTCACTCCAATGGCGCTTTCGCCGGTACCACTGGTGATTCCTTCAGTATCAATGTCATCTTCCTCCTCCGGCAACTCTATGTTTATTAGTCATTCAGTCCTCTACGGGAGTGGACGATGAAAGTTTAAAACAATTTCCCTCTTTTGTGGCCTCTTAAGTATTTATTGGTTTTGAACCACTTTTACTCTTTTTTACTTCATAGATGTATATACTCACAAGTCGCACCATATTCATTCTTGACATTTGCCTTCAAGCCTCACTTGTAGAACTAATGACTGATCTTTTGAGTGAATTTTTGCAATTACTTTGCCAATTATTTGTAGAAGTTGTTGTTAATCTTTTGAGTCAACCAGTTATCAAATGTTTAGTAACACGAAAGCTTATAATAATTTGGTTAATAATTCTAACAGACATCAAAAACACAATAGTTTAGTCTCTTTTAACTTTGTTCATACTAAATTTTAGGTACTTGTAATATGTTATTGCAATCCTGAATACTATCCTCAGTTTTGAGGTTTAATTTGGAACCAAACAGAGTTTGTCTCTTTTCCTTTATACTTCCCAGATCTAAACTCTTTGCTGGATACTCTTTCATCTTTAATCTTTTTCTGTGTTAATGCATTTTCTTTGACTTGTCTTATCTGAGTTTAGGTTGATTCAGAAAAGGGCAGTCTTTGAATTTGTTCTTGGATTGAACGTTAGGGCTTTGGTTTTTCCTATATATTTCGTCTTTCGTGATTAGTCCCTCCTAGCTCTTCTTTTTGCGTACCTTACCAGAAAAATCATTTAGTCATAATAAGCCACAAAATTTTACAACTGGTTCGGTTTGCACTTTTGTGCCCACCTCAGCGACGTAACCCATAGATTCCATAACTCACATGTGCTATCTAATCCGGTTTTATCAAAACCAAATTGAACTGAAACTTTTTTTTCTTTTTCTTTAGCTTGAAAGCAATATTATTAAAAAAGTCCAAAAGTCAAAAGATACATATTACAAACAAAGATAATATGAAAATTAATCCAATAATAGTCCAAGAAGTATTGGAAGGATTGAGATCCAGATTTGCCACGTATCCCTGAATAATTCTGCCACATGTTGATCTACTGGGGACACCACCATGAAACTGCTTCCGATGAAAAGACGAGGAATACGTCGTTGGTCTCCTGTCTAAACTGCCTATAACCAAACAGATTTGCTCCACCAATATTGAAATTAGCACCAAAACACGATTCAGAGAAACGCTGCCGATTTGCTACTCCGAAAACTTCAACGCCTCAAGATTCAACTTTGTTGTCTCCACATGCAATGTTGCAGCACTTGAAGAATTACTGTCGAAGATGAAACAACCGCGGGTAAAAAATCCTAAAGAAAGAGCCTCTAATGATGGTGAAGCATAGGGAGAGATGACCATAAATGGAGAATCGATCGTCAACCTAACACCATTTAAACCACCTAAATATAGTCAAGACGACACCAAAAAGAGAAATGAGGCTAATTCTCATAACTCACTTTGACATAACCGGTAAAACTACACTAAATCTAATACAAAACAAAATCTTAGCGGTAGGATAAGACTAAAGAACTCGATGTTATCAAAGTCACCATCGTCAACTTAAAAAAAAAACAAGTCAACTAGATCAGAGAGAGGTGATCCCCTAAACTATTCCAGATTGAAATAATAGATTTGAAACTAAAACATAAGCGCTCTAATTTGATTTCATTTACCCGATATCCAAACATCCTATAATCACAATCAGAGTATGAATGAAAAGAAAATGCATTGAATAAAACCTGTATTTCCTAAACAAGTATTGAAATTTAAATATCTAATAAAAAAAATATGAATCCAAATTGAATTAATTTACACTTAAAGCCAAATATGATACTGTTCCTTTAATTTAGTGTTCATTTCTTGACTATATACTTTTGACTATGGCATCTTTTGACTACCAGCATCTTCATTTACTCAATTAAGTTTAATATAATCAATATAATATAATATATACTTAAGAAGTATTGTTTTAATTTTATTGAATCCTCTAAAATTTATGTAATATCAAAATAAAATAATATTAATATATAGTTTTAAAATATGTATGATTTGTTTTTCTTTTGCCATCTGAGAGAAACTTTATTGAATATGAATATAATCCAAAGTACACTATTTAAATTCTAAGGGAATTTTATTGAAGGATGAATTTTAATGGATTTTGATGAATTTAGAAATTCTTACAAAATTATGTGTTATTCAATCAATAATTTTAAAATTTATATTTAAATCATGTGTGATTTAAGCATTGATTTTGATATCCATATATATTATGTGTTATTCAAGCATTGTTTAATTTTGAAATCTAATCTATTGATCTTTAAATTAATTTATTTTATTTTAAAATCTAAAATATTCTATATAGATTTAGAAATCTGTATAAATTTTTAAATCTTTTAAAATTCATCCTCCAAATATCAAACAAATATAATACAAAGTACATAACTTAAAGCACAAATATAAGATAAACATGAATTTTTCTTTGACTATAAAGTCAATACGTGTCCAGCAACATGGCGATATGTCATGGCTTTTGGCATGCAAAGCCGGAAAATTGACCGGAAAAGATCTAATTGATGTATTCTACCAAGAGATTCTCAGTTCTGGAGAACGGAACAACTAGCAGAGCCGCTACTGTTATAGCTTTTATTAAGGTCTTTTACCGCCGGTCATTACCTTCATGAGGCATCACCGTTGTCGATGTTCAATCTAAAGACTCACCAGAATTATTTTAATCTCCACACTTAAACCGCCAGCAAATGAGATGAAAGATTCAGCCGCCGATGAGAAAAAATAAGATCAAGAACTCATTCAGACTGGAAACTGGACTTTGAAGAGATAAAACAAAACTGTACATATTGGAAACCAAAATCCATATCGGAAACTAAATTTATCAGAGAAATCCGATTTTATTGAAAACAAAAGACACAAAAGAGAATCGAATTGATTCAAACCAAATCTAGAATCTAATCCAGAAACCCCAAACTAAAACATAGATCCGAGAACTAAAATATGTAAAGGACCAACATTGAAAACAAAGGAACAAACCTTGTTATATAGGCAAGCTCCGGATAGTTACGGTTGAACAGATGGTAACCTCCACCAGAGTTGCTAGTCAAACCATTCTCTTTGAAAGACAAATCATCGAGAAGAGAGACGCCGGAAACAAGATCCTCCGATAAAGAGAAGAGAACTCCTCGGAAGAGAGAGAAAACTCACTGGTTTTTTTTTTTTTTTTTTTCAAATCATTTAATAGATTACCAAATAGGTGAAAGAAAGTTACACTCCGAAACCAATAAGTGATTCTTTAGAAGAACGAGCAAGAGCATCAGCCTTATGGTTTAGAGGGCGCAAAATTACATGAAGAGAGAAAGCACTAAAAAGAGACTTCAACCTATGAAAATTTTCCTGACAAAGTTGAAACGCCGGTCAATCTTCTGGATACAGGAGCAACTTCTGAGCATCCATGCTATCCGTAGCTAACTCCACTTCTAGGAACTGGGACAAGACCTCAAACATGCATGATAAGACCTCCAATATATATAGTTTTATTATATGATTTATAGATATATCAACATTAATAATATAATATAAGATAGTTGATTAACACTTGAAACTATTACATAGATTTGATCGACTAAAAGTTTTTTTGTTGATCGAACTACTCTCAATCTAGTAGTTAACTATCTGAGCTAATAGTTTATGTATCTAAATTTCGATTCTATCCAACTATATGTGGTTGTTAATATAAAATTATAGGGATAAATTTAAGCTACATATTATATATTGTTGATCCACTTGCTTTAAAATTTTTTTAAAACTTATTATATAATGACATGTATACATAGAAGAATAATTCAAAGGTTTATCAAAATCAATCAAATCAAAAGTCTCTTTATTCATAGAAAATTAAAGTATCTCAACAATTCTAGTAATTTTTTATCCTTTTATATTATTTTAGTGACTAGAGGTTTTGTAAGAGAATCAATCCCACACTTAACAACAAAGAAGAAAAATATCAATTGTTGTAGATTATGATAATAATAATAAGAAGAAGAAAATATCACTTGTTGTGGATAACGATAATACTAATATATGGGATGGTCATGTCATACAATATTTATAAATGTGGGGAGATTTGCCGTTAAACCTTGGAATGTTAAAAAATTTGATTCGAATCACATTTGTAGGATACTTAGAATTTTCGGATATTTGAAATAGCCATAATATATAGGCTTTTGATAAAAATATACCAAAATTTGATTTTGAATACAAAAATATATCCTATTTGATTTTTTCTACCAAAACTAATTTATAAAGGTAGTGAATTTATTATTTTACCCTTAATGAGTAAGCAAAAAACCTGAAAACAAAATTACATTTATACCCCTTGCAGATTATGGAGACTTCACGTGAAGTCTCCTTGCTGATTACATTTATACTTACTAGTTCCAGGAGGAAACTTCACGTGAATTCTTCTCTTTAATTTTATATTTAATTAAAAATTAAATAGTAAGTATATTTATATATTGATTCCAAGATCTAATAATAAACAAACATGATGTATTAAAAATAAAATTAGATTAAACATGGGAAAATAAAATTATACTATGGTCAAATTAGAATGTAGGGTTTAGGATTTACATGAACAAATAATACTATGGTCAAATTAGAATTTAGGGTTAAGGAGTTAGAATTTAGAATTTACAATTTAGAGTTTAGGATTTACATGAGAAGACTACATGAGAAGATCAAAACCTCATAGTTCATAACCAAACTATGGCATGGGTTAGAGTTTAGGGTAATAAGGTATGGTAATCTTGTGGGATTTGAAAATGTTGTAATAAAAGAGGTAAATTGTGCATATATTTAGAAAGAACAAGATATTTGTTCCAACATTTCAAAAAATAATCGATTTGCGGTATATAATTAAGAATTTAGGGTTTATAATTAAGAATTTAGGGTATAGGGGTTAAAGGAGACGTGTATGTCTTTCCAACCAACGTGTAAGTCTACTTTACTCTCCTCCTTCAAGATCTAAGATTCTTTCACTATTTTCTCATAATTTTCGCCTTTTTTTTTGCATGTTCCATGGGAAACTTCTTGCTATTTAAGCCTCTTGTCTGTGGCCAACATCCATCATGTCTTTCAAAAAGGTAGATTTGTTTAGGAAAATGTTGAGTTTTTTTAGCTTTTTAGTTAAAAATCTAATTTTTAAAAGAGATCTTGTGAAAATTTCAATTTTTTGTATATTTTATAGTTAGAAATATACAAAAAATGGAAATTTTTTTAATATTATGTGAAAGATCTAATTTTTTTGAACTTTCATGTGAAGAATTTTATTTTTAAAGAAAGTTATGTGAAAGTGTGATTTTTTTGTGCTTTCTAGTTAAAGATTATTTTGAAATAATATCTTGTAAAAAAATTTGATTTTTTATTATATTTAGTTAGATTTCATTTTGAATGAATATGATGTGAAATTTAAGATTTTTTTTTTGAATTTTTCTTGTGAAAGATATATTTAAAAAAAAATCTTGTGAAAGATCATATTTTTTGAACTTTTCTTGTGAAAGATTTTTTTTTAAAAATTTTCTTGTGAAAGATCTATTTTTTTTTTTTTACTTTTTCTTGTTAAAGATCTTTCTTTTAAAATTTTTTTGTGAAAGATTTCATTTAAAATGATAGTTGTGAGCAAATTTGATTTTTCTTTGTGTTTTCTAGTTAAATATTTATTTTTGAAATGAGATCTTGTGAAAAATTCTAACTTTTTTGGTCTAACCTAGTTAAAGATAATATTTTTGATATGATTTGTTTCAGGTTTATGTGCTTCTAGCTTTTTGATTCAATCCTTAAATTCATACACTTGATGTCTTTTGATGTTTGGTGGAAACTTTTGGTGGAGACTTCTGGTGGAGTCTTCTGGTGGAGCCTTTTAGTGGAGTCTCCCGGTAGAGACTTCTAGTGGAGTCTTTTAGTGGAGATCTGAAGGAGACTTCTGAAGGAGATTTCCGAAGGAGATTGGAGACTTCTGAAGGAGATTTTTGATGGAGACTTCTGATGGAGACTTCTGATGGAAACTTTTGAAGGAGACTTCTGATGGACAATTCTGTAGGAGACTTCTAAAGGAGACTTCTGAATGAGACTTCTAAAGGAGACTTCTAAAGGAGACTTCTGAAGGAGACTTCTGAGGAGACTTATGAGGAGACTTCTAAGGAGACTTCTAAGGGGACTTCTGAAGGAGACTCATTTCTCATAAAAACTGATAGTGGTTGTTGATCTTGATTTCGTTATTTTCTTCTTGCTTTCATAAGGGAACCAATGCAGCTAGGAAATCGGGTGGCCAGCAAAGAGAACATATTGTAGATAAATTTTTTTCAATAAATTGTAAATATTACATTGTAGATTAGTGTGGAATTGCCATTCATGGCTATTACTGATTATGTAACATGAATTATAACAAGTTGTTATATGTAAGAGAACAAATTTTCAATTATTGGGTTTAAAAGAGTTCTTAAACATATCAAACTTTTATTAATTTAAATAATTTTTAAGAAAGTGAGTTCCCTAAGTTATTCCCTAAAATGTTTTTTAAAGGACAAGGAATGATTTCCTAAGTTATTTACATAATACCATGAACAAAACAAAAATTCATACAGTCATAACTATTTGTACAAGTCTATTTGTGACACAGTAGACACAATTTATACAGCCATAACTATCAAAGAAGAATTCATACAAGTTTATTTGTGACATTGTAGACTTCACTTGAACTCTACTTTGAATGAGCTAACTACCTATATCACTTTTAAAATTTACAGAGGCTTAACTATAATATTTAATTATGTTACACTTGTACAAAACATAATATAAACAATATTAGTACAAAAAAATTAGTAAAAGTATCGTTAATATTCAAAATAAATCAATATTAAGATATAAGAGAGAGGAGACTTCACGTGAAGTCTACGAGAATAGAGAGTAGACTTCATGTGAAGTCTACGAGTAGAGTCAGGAGACTTCAGGTGAAGTCTACTGAGATTATTTTTGCATTTGACCAAATGTTGACTTCTAAAATGGAGACTTCACGTGAAGTCTACTTTTCTGGAGGTTATTTTTGTATTTGACTAAATGTTGATTTTTTAGACGTAGACTTCACCAAAAGTCTATTGCGTTTTGTGTGAATACGGAGACTTCTCCTGAAGTATACTCTATAAAACAGAGGTTATTATTGCAATTGACTATGTTTGACTATTATTACAAAAGTCTCCATGTGAAGTCTCTGACAGCGCATACTTCACCTGGAGTCTTCAGTGAAATTGGAGTAGACTTCAGGGAAGTCTACTATATTTTATTAATATAAATTATTATTTATTTTTTCCCTTCAACTCGTTTATGGAACCCAATACTGACCAGCTAAGTAGACTTCCGCTTGAGACTTCCGAATTTGACGGAGACTTCACTTGAAGTCTCTCATTTTAAATTACTTTCCCTTTTTTGTGGGTAAAAAAACTGTAATGTTGGTTAACTTCAGAAATAACCCCTCTCAACAATGTAGACTTCACGTGAAGTCTTCTCGTTATTTCGGAGGCTTCAGGTGAAGTCTACTTAAAAGTAAACTTTTTAGTTAATTGCAAAAATGACTCACAATTCAGTAGACTTCAGGTGAAGTCTCCATCCTTTTTTTTTCCAAACAAGAATGTGTAGACTTCAGGTGAAGTCATATTAGACTTCACTTGAAGTCTACTCTCTGCAAATTTATAAAATCGAAAATATAGCTTAATTTGAGTTAATGATTATAGTTACCTTCTTTAAACGCCCACAATGTGGAACTACACCGTTAATCGTTGCTTACACTGCCTAAATGAACCGAAAATTGTAAGTTTTAAGAATTTGGAAATGGTGAAATGAAAATTAGAGAGGTTTTCGGCTAGAAATGAAGGGAGAATGAGAGATAATGTGGTTGGAGGTTGGGAAAAAGCATAAGAATAAAGAAGAATGGCATTTAGAGCTTTGTTTGGGTTGGTAATGGTAGTTGGTTGAATTGAAGAAGAATGGTATTTTCGTAAATATTTGAGTTATTATTAAAATTTTAGTAATTTTGTATTTTGCTGAAACTTAAAAAAAATAAAAAAAAGCATAAAAATAATAACATTTTAGATATTATATAAAGAACTATGAGTTATTTGCAAAATGTTTTGGAAAAAGAAAAGCGATGGTTATTTCACCCATTAACTTTGCTCAATGGATTACTTTTAAAAAATAGTGGAAATTTTGCGTGAATTATGTGGATATGACATTCTTCTGAGTTTGGAATGGTCGTTGCTCAATTAAGTTTTTTTTTTTGATAGAATTTATACGTTGCTCAATTAAGTTGACTGTGACATATTATAATGTTATAGTATAAATCTTGTAGAAAAATAACGATTCATCTGCCATTTTCCTATATAATCTTTTAAGGTCAATGAGTATTTTAAGCCCCACAAAAACGTAAGGAGTGATAACATGTAACTTGCAGGCTAATGGTTTGACTATAATAGTCACATTCAATTTTAGTTTTTTTTTATAACTGGAGGTATGATATTGATCTACATCTTTATCTTTTGGCATTGTCTTCTTAGTTATTGTTTGAGCCATTAACGTATTACCTCATGGAGTTCAGTTTTGATGTCTTGATGAAGACAGATGTGGAAAGTCTTGGTAAAGAAAAGTCGTATACCATAAAGATTCCAAATTAATAGTAATGTTTGACTTTGAAGTCAATGGGTCTACAAACCAGAGTGAAAGAGATAACGTTTAAGCATTTTAGAGGAGCAGAGAAAGTAAAAAAAAAAAAAAACGAAAGCGATTAATTCTCAGTTTGTTTTTCCATTACCAATGATTCAAGGATTGCTTCTGGGAATCATTTGGTTGATATTTTGTGTTTGTCAATCACTTCAACAAGAGACGAGCTTTGTCTTTAACCGCTTTGATCAATCTAATTCTCAGCTTCTTCTTGACGGTGGTGCCAGAATCATTCCACGTGATGGTCTCCTGCAACTGACGAATGCAACTGAACGTCAAAANCTCCTGCAACTGACGAATGCAACTGAACGTCAAAAGGGTCATGCTTTCTTTGAAAAGGCAATTGATTTCGCACCATCCGAACCAATCTCGTTCTCTACACATTTCGTGTGTATACTGATCCCTGAAGGTGATAAGAGTGGCCATGGCATGGCCTTTGTTGTGTCTCATTCTACAGATTTTGGTGCTGCAGAACCAACTCGATACCTGGGACTTTTCAATCCATCCTTAAATGGATCTGATTCCGCACGTGTGTTGGCCGTTGAGCTTGACACTTCTCTAGCTCCAGAGTTGCATGACATCAGCGATAATCATGTTGGGATTGATGTAAACAGCGCAGAATCTGTGAAATCTGCCAACGCTTCTTATTTTTCAGACAAAGAAGGTAGGAAGGTAGACATGAAGCTGTTGAGTGGAGATCCTATTCAGGTTTGGGTGGATTACGTTGGAACAACACTTAATGTTTCAGTGGCTCCTCTTCTTACTGAGAAACCAAGCCGATCTCTTTTGTCATCAACATCCATCAATCTTACTGAGATCATAAAAGGTCGAAGAATGTATGTCGGATTTTCTGGTGCAACCGGGACAATTATGAGCTACCAGTACATACTTGGGTGGAGTTTTAGCAAAACCATGGCATCGCTGCCAAAAATAGACATCTCAAAACTTCCCAAAGTTCATCATATTAACACTAAAAAGAAACCTAAACCTCTGGCGCTTGATGCTCTGCTTAGTTTGATAGCTTTCATAGTTCTGGGGATTCTTGTTGCAGCTTTTTTGTATAGGAGAGATTTGTACGCTGAAATAAGAGAAGAATGGGAAAAGGAATATGGTCCACATAGGTATTCCTACAAATCTCTGTACAAAGCAACTAAAGGGTTTAACAAGAATGGATTCCTGGGGAGAGGAGGTTTTGGTGAAGTTTACAGAGGAACTCTTCATCGGAGTAGTGAATTGCGAGAAGTGGCTGTGAAGAGAGTCTCACATCACAGTGAGCAAGATATGAAGCAGTTTGTCGCTGAGATCGTGAGCATGAGGAGTTTGAAACACCGCAGCTTAGTTCCGCTTCTTGGGTATTGCAGGAGAAAATACGAGTTACTACTGGTCTCTGAGTACATGCCAAATGGTAGTCTTGATCATTACTTGTTTAATCCTGATAGATCAGCTCTCCCTTGGTGGAGAAGATTTGCGATTCTTAAAGATATTGCATCGGCTCTTA
>OVAX01004968.1:0-10623 GCA_900406405.1 Lepidium africanum
AGCGACTCCTTTGAGTACTCCAATGATCAATAGATCACTTAATATCGATAAAGATCCATTCCGACCTTGTGAAGATAACGAAGATGTATTAGGTCCTAAAGTACCTTATATGAGCGCCATTGGTGGACTCATGTATCTTGCAAATTGTACTAGGCCAGATATAGCATTCGCTACTAATCTACTTGCAAGATACAATTCGTCACCTACGTGCAGACACTGGAATGGAATAAAACATATATTCCGTTATCTCCAGGGAACAACTAATTTGGGATTATTTTATAATAGAAATTCTAGTTTCGATTTAGTTGGTTTTGCAGATGCTGGCTATTTATCAGATCCACATAAAGGTCGATCGCAAACTGGATATGTATTCACAATTAGAGGCACTGCAATTTCATGGCGTTCGCAAAAGCAGACTCTAGTGGCTACTTCTTCAAATCATGCAGAAATAATTGCACTCCATGAAGCATGTAGAGAATGTGTATGGCTAAGATCTATGACTCAATACATACAAAAAGCAAGTGGAATGGTCCAAAAGAAAGAGCCAACAAAATTATTTGAAGATAATGTTGCATGTGTTGCTCAACTCAAGGAAGGATATATTAAGAGCGACCGAATAAAGCATATTCCCCCAAGATTTTTCTCTTACACACGAGAACTCGAGGAAAATCAAGATGTAGATATTCAATATATTCGTTCAACAGACAATGATGTAGATCTGTTCACGAAAGCGCTTCCCACTACAACATTCAGAAAGCATGTCCATAACATTGGAATGCACCGTCAACAAGACTTATGAAATACGGTCTTATTTACTCGAGGGGGAGCTTGCGAAGTTGCACTCTTTTTTTCCTTACTGTGGTTTTTCCCAATGGGTTTTCCTAGAACGGTTTTTAATAAGGCAACAAGAGATAAACGACAAGAAATGTTTGTGACGGTGGTCTCTAAGGGGAAATGTTATGAAAACGTCAACAAAGGTGGCGTTTAATAATTATATGTGCGGAGCCCATACGTTACTATGCATGCACACTAAACTAAAATTTGTCTATATATACGAACGTTTCGCAATGTAATCAGACACACTTAATCAGAAACACAAACTTCTTTCTCTCTCTTCTTTCTCTCTTATTTTTAACAATTTTCATAATTTTTCATATGGCAGTTTTGTAATCTCACATCTGCGCGGGAGACATTTTTGTAATTCCACAAGGAATGATGTGACATCGGCACGAATGGCACAACTTTATAGATTGTGTTTTCGGGTTTAATTGTATCCACAGTTTATTTAGGTTTGGTGATATTATATAACTTGCCTTTTTATATTGTACATTATTTTAATTTGCAGATATATAAATATGGTTAGTTTTATATTCGGTTTATCATATATTATATCATTCAATTTATGGATAATGTTGTGAAGTATTTAAAATTTGATAACATATTTTTAATGCTTAGTTTTAATTTGAACTCAATTTACAAAATTATTAATTTTGAGAAATAATTAATACATTTGGTTGAGGAAAATGTGCTAGTTTTGTAAGAAATTTGACAGTTAATGTTATAATTATAGGCTAAGTAGATCAATGTTATAATGATGGGCTGGAAACATAATTTTTTACAAATAGAGATTATAAAGAAAATCGACCTCCATTTTAAAAAGAATAGATGGTTAGATATGATATTGAATTTTATTTGATAAATTAAATGGATAGTGAATTATTTAATTGATTGCTGATTGCATCGTTACTTTTATGNTTGATTGCTGATTGCATCGTTACTTTTATGCACTTGTAATAAAATATTGTATTATTAATGTGACTACATTCTTACTAAATTATAATTGAGAAAAAAAACAGACTCAACAATTTATTTATTTCAAGTTAAACAATAGTTTTTATTATTAAGTTAATTAGGTTAATTAGCGAGGCCGATCTTGTGTGTAGTTAATTATGTTGGATCCGTTTATGTTATTTTTAAGTCGACTTCAAGTTTAATCTACTTCCGGCATGGTGTATGGTCTGCTCTATTTTCAATGCTATTGGTGTTGATTAGCTTCATCTTCGCCTCTAGTGTGCCTCCTCGAAGGTATTTGGTTTCTGGACTTGGTATTGATAACTTCCTCGGATCTATTGGTTTAATATTATCTTTCTTTGCAAAGCGATATACTTTAGTTTTTACCTTAGGTTGGAGTTTTCTAAAAGTCTGTTTAAGTCAGTTTTAATTTTCTTCTGTATTTTTAATATAATTTCCCTCCCAATGTAAAAACATATTTGAATAATATTATCGTTGACAAAAAAAAAAGCATACTAATACATCAAAATTGTTGATAATTAATTATTAAATCAAATTTATTTATGTTTGGTAAATATCCTAAATAAGAACCAAAATTTCTGAACTTGGACCTGAATCCAAAAAAAAAAAATCTGAATGGAATGAAAATTTTCTATACCAAATTATTGAGTCTCCAACCAAACAGAAACAGAATTATGTAAACCAAACTAGATTAACAAAAATTTATCAATATAATAAATATTTTAATTAAAATATGTATTCAGTATTTTGAAATACAAAATAAAAATAAATAAAAGTTAATTATTTTCTTTTTATTTGATTTTGTTTGTCAGAAACCAAAACAAAATATAATTAAATATTAAAGTAACTTACATTTTAAAACTTGAAAATTCTGAACCGGAACCCAAAACCAAACTAAACTTTAACTTATCTCAGGACCAAAAATCATCAAGTTTTACACATAAAAAACAAGAGTAGGCATTCTGTTTTTCGGTTTGGTTTTACTTAAACAAGAAACTTTTTCAAATATAATCAATTGGTTCTGTCAAATAGTGAATTTAATAATTCTTAAACTCTAAATCGTATTTAACTTTAGGCACAATATATACAGAGTTGAGAACAACTGACTTGCATCTCTATTTCTAAACAGACACACAAACATAATTATATAACATTCCAAGATTCAAAACAAAGCAGAATTAGATTAATAAAAAGTGCTTTGATCGATCTTCTTTGTCTCTCTCGCAATTGAACTTGACACTTAGTAAAACCGATATAATGTTGCCAAGCAAGAGAATAAAGCCCAAAAGTGTAATTTGATAAACTCATGCATTCTTACTCTGATATGATTGAGAAGCTCTAATTCACTAATAAGATTACAAGCTCTAATATATATACATACAACAAAAAAGACTTGTATAAGATATACAGGTCTAAAACAATCAAGTTTTCTCTCTTGTTCAGACACAAACATCTATACATTATTCAAACATTCCGAAGAAGGTAGAATCAGAAAAATCCAAATTAACAAAACAGAATGCTGATCTGAACGATATCTTTTTGCTTCTCTCATGAACAAAACTTTGGAAATGGTTTCAAAATTTGATGTTGCCAATGAGACCCACCAAGAGAATGAAGCATGTGATCATGTTCATGAGATAGATATACCGTGGCTTCACTGGCTTGTGGTTTCTCTCCATTGCCTCCTCTAGAATAAACCAGCTCTTCTTCTTTGTCTGCACCATTGATGTCTCCTTGTCTCTTGATGTATTTCGTTTCACCTGCAAACATCAGAAATCACATAATCATCTTTAAATTCCATTATGTATTCCAAATTATAAGATAAGCATCCACAAAATCAACATAAGAACAACTCAGGACCTCTTGTTTTGATGGTATGGTGCGCCGTCTACGCTGATGTTCCCGGGACTTTCTATTGACTGAAAGATCCCCAGAAGTTTGTAGATCTTTGCAAGAGTCAGTGCTTGAGCAACGAGCAAAGTCTTTATTTGAACTACTAACACTATCATGTGGACTTGAGGTTCCTTGATAACTCTGTCATGTCAAAAAATCAAAAGCTAAGAATAGACATCATTACTCTATGAAAGTATTGATAAAGAGAAATGAGTAATGTGCTCACCGTTGCAGATATTGACTCAGGACCACAATCACTATCACTGCTACAATCAACAATGATGCCTGACAAAGCCTTCCTTGGCTTGTAAACATTGCGGTTCTCTTGCATAATTAGTTCTTGATCAGCAATCACAGCATCATAATCCCCTCCATTATAACCCAACAATTCAGTCCAGTAACCTTCACTATAAGGTGTTTGTTGCGGCAGGTTAAGATTATTGTCGTCGAAAAACGTGTCTGGATCAAATGCATCCAGTGGAACGTGGTCCTCTTCTACATTCAATGGAATTCTCAACTCATTCAGAGACAAACCACCTTCAGCTGGCTGCTCAACCTGAACATGTAATACAATAGACAACGAGTAAAGAAACAGGTCAGATTGATACAGATATGGATATTGAAATTTTGTAGAAACTAGCTTAATAATTGGCACCGAAAGGTACCAAATAAAAACCGAAACTAGTTAGTACTAACAATATTTTTGGTTATACAAGTAACTATATTTTTAGGGTATTTGATTATTTTTGGTTATTTTTGAAAAAAAAATAATCAATTCAGAACCTAGTTAATATTATTTCGGGACTAATGTGGTTCTATCATTGCGGAACCGGAACCAAACTGAAACCAAACCAAAGTTTAGTCCGTAGCAATTGCGTACCACATTTTCATAACCGAACCGAATGCCCAAGGCTAGCATAAACAAAGTGGAGTTACCTCAGGCACTGTGTTCATAGCTCTGACAGTATCCGAATGAGAGACTACTGAGTCACTACCACCATATGAAATGTCTCCATCTTCACCCTTATACTTCACTTGGCAGAGAACATAAGTCGTCTGAAAAAAGTTAAAATCCAATCAAACAACAAATTGAGTCTCATAAGACCACATCAACAACAGAACCTGACAGGGGAATCAACTAGATCAGGTAATAGATGTGTCATAATTACAAATACAAACAAAAAGCTACCAAATTGAATTTGGGGAAAAACATTGTTTACCTGATTAGGAGGCAAGTAAGTGATGTGATACTCATGCATAACCCAAGGAGTTCGAACTCCATTAGCAACTTTACCTTCATGATATACAAGTGTCTTCTTAATCCCAATCTTACTTCCTCTCTTATCTTTGATTATCCGATCTTTACCAGTAGCTTTCCAATACCCAGAAGTTGTAGTTCTCTTCATTGTCTTCTTCTTCACATTTGCATACTCTATTGGTGAAAAGAAGTACCATATAAGATCATCTGATTTGATCTTCGATAACGCTACAAAACAAAAATCCCCCAAATCACACCCAAAACAAAATTAGAAATGATTTTACTAATCTTGATTCTGAAATAGAGAGAAAAACTTACAAGGCAAACACATAGGTTCAAAGCTACAGATGTTGATCTCGTTAATCGAATCTTTGACAAGCCATGTCTTTCCCAGATTTTTGTTCTTCAGGAAATAGTTGATTGATTCTTCTCCCGTTGGAGAAAATCTATAACCTACCTGATTTTCCACCATTTTAACTAAAAGAAACAGATCTAGAAGAAAAAAAACTTTCAGAATCTTAACTCAAACTTTGTGATCTGTTTCTTTTTTTTTTTTTTTTCTCTTTCTCTCAGTTGAGTTGTGAGTGAGGAGAAGCAAGGCTCTTAAATATAGCCGTGAAACTCCAAGGCTTGCAGTACAAGCGCAAGTAAATACTGTATTTCTTCTAACCGCGGCTAAACCGTGTTTATTTCTCCTAAGATTTTTTTTTTTCAATTGGATATAGATCCTATATTCAACCAAATAATTAAATTTTTAATAATATCATGTGGGACAAATGTAATCTTGTTGAGTAAAACTCGTTTATTTATGATGATATAAAAACATTAGCAGCCTAAAAATATTTAAAACAAAAGGAAATATGTTTGATAAGTAGTTGAGTGTTATTTGAGTTGTTTTCCTCATTTTTGAGTTTAATTTTAGGGAGTTACTATGTGATATTGTTAAAATTTGAGTGTAAATTAGATTTTGTCGATCTTGTTACTAATAAAAAAATGACTATGAAACTGACGATTTCGCGAAAATTGTGTTTAGCAGTCTTAACAACGTTCAAGCCGACAAATTTTTTGTGTTTTCAGTCTAATTTACTCACATTTTGGATAAATTAACTCCAAATTTACAGTCAAATCAAATTACGTTTTTAATGTTTATTAGTCTAATTGTAAGTTGTATTTGCGTAATAGAAAAAAAAAAATCAATAGGCTTTCCAATAATAATGTTGTCAAAATGAGGTTACATAATGTTTTTTTGCTTTTAATAGTTGACAAATAAGAGTGACAAAACTAAATTCATTTTACGGAGACGTGGCGAGTTACTAACGCTTGATTATGAAAACTTAGACGGTAGCTTCTAAACGAAGTTGCAGCTTTTTAATTTCGGATCTTTATTCGGAATTTAGAGCAGCCAATGAGGGACTGAGACAACTAATTGGTGATCGCGTCGTTACTTTCTGTTGAAGTTGCATTAAAGTGCTACTACATTAATTTTGTCTTTTTGGTTATATATCACACATTTTTTACGGAAAAACATAACAATTCTTGTTCTCCATTTTTTTTTTTTTGGTAAAAAAAAAAGAAGAACATATCAATTCTTTTGAAACAAAATGTATTTATAGAAGACATTTATACTAAATTGAAATCTATATATAAAGAAATTAAAGATAATACATCCAAAAAAAAAAGAGAACGGTTTTCTTTGGAATCGGTATGTTGCTATTGTTTACCAATCGTAATGAATTTTATATTAAGTATCAAAATATAAGAAATACATTTTTAGCTTAGTTTTTAAAAATTAGATTAGATTTTTGGAAACTATATATTTTCTCTCTATTTATTTATTTATTAATAAAAGTATAAATTTTATGAAATAACTATAGTAATCTATTTTAAAATTTAATCGTACTGACCAATCTCTAAAACAACGTTAAAAAATCCAGTGACTGAAATTAGTAGTCGTTAGTAAAATTAATGATTATTTGTAAAATTAGTAAATTCTAGGAAACCATGTTCATTGATAATAAATAGTTGGCTTTTTACACTTTAATGTTGTGTTCATAATCTACATTATTTTTTTAACGATCGACAAAACTCGACCAAAACGCTTTTTAAAAATTTATTAAATGTAGTGTGGAGGTGTCCGATTTGATTTAATAACTCTACTACATTAAAATTACAAAAAAAATCATAATTAAACCACTTTTCTGAGTTAAAAATCATATGCCAAAGGATCAATCATATGCAATGCAAATATACTTTAGTTGGAGAGTTCTGATTGATTAATAACTACATCTCATGGTGAAATCTAAATCAACTAGTCTCTGTCACATAGTGAAGTCTAATAATTTTCAAACCCTAAATCTATCACACGAATGAGATTACAAACTCTAAATTGCACTCAACTAAAAAAGACATGTAAGATGTACAGGTCTAGAACAATCAAGTTTCGTATCTTGTTCAGACACAAACATATATACATTATTCTAACATATAGACGAAATCAGAATCAGAAAATATCCAAACTCACACAACAAAGTGCTGATCTGACCATCACGTTTTTGCTTCTATCATGATCAGATCTTCACTGGCGGTTTCAAAGTCCGATGTTGGCAATGAAACCCATCAAGATAATGAGGCCTGTGATCATGTTCATAAGATAGATATACCATGGCTTGTGGTTTGTTTCCATTGCTTCCTCTAGAATAAACCAGCCATTCTTCTCAGTATTCACCATTGATATCTTATTGTCTCTTGATATAGCTCGTTTCCCCTGTAAAGAAATATCACATAATCATCATCTTTAGAATCCAACATAATATTCGAGATTACAAGATACAAGTATCCACAAATACTGCAAAAAAAACAACTCAGACCTCTTGTTTTGATGGTACATTGCGCCGTCGGGACATTCTACTGACTGAAGGATATTCAGAAGTTTGTGGATCGTTGTAAGAGTCAGTGCATGAGCAACATAGGAAGTCTTTATTTGAACTAGCAACACTACCATGTGGACTTCCTTGGTAAGTCTGTCATGTAAATGAGAAATCATCACTCTATATATGTATGAAGTATTGATAAAGAAAAATGAGTAATGTGCTTTACCGTTGCATATATTGATTCAGCACAGTCATCACTATCACTGACATATTCAACAATGATGCCTGACAAAGCCTTCTTTGGCATGTAAACATTGTGATTCTCTTGCATCATTACTCGATCACATATCGTATCATAATTCCCTCCGTTAAAAGCCAACAAGTTATTGATCCAGTCATCATCGTTGTTAGGTGTTTGTTGCAGCAGGTTAGGATTGTCGTCGTTGAAATTCGTGTTTGGATCAATTGCATCTTGCGGACGGTCCACGTGTTCATTTAATAGCCTTTCCAATTCATCCGCAAACATACCATCTTCATGTGGCTGCTCGGTCTGAACCTGTAACAACGAGTAAAAAACAAGTCAGATCGATATGAATGGATATTGAATACTTTGAAGTAACTGGACTCACCTCAGGTGTTTGTTGCAGCAGGTTAGGATTGTCGTCGTTGAAATACGTGTTTGGATCAATTGCATCTTGCGGACGGAGGTCCACGTATTCATTTAATAGCCTTGCGAATTCATCCACAAACATACCATCTTCATGTGGCTGCTCGATCGGAACCTGTAACAACGAGTAAAGAAACAAGTTAGATCGATATGAATGGATATTGAATACTTTGAAGAAACTGGACTCACCTCAGGTGTTTGTTGCAGCAGGTTAGGGCTAATTGCATCCACCGGATGATCCTCTTGTACGTTCAATGGAATGTTCAATTCATTCACAGTTAAACCATCATCATCTGGCTGGTCCACCTCAACCTGTAAAAGAAACATGTCAAATCGATACAAATCAATATCGAATTGAAACTTGGCAGAAATTCGAGTCACCTCAGGCACTATGTTAATCTCTCTGACAGTATTCGAATGCGAAACCACCGAGCCACTACCACCACCATATGAACTGTCTCCTTGGTCACCCTTATACTTCACTTGGCAGAGAACATAAGTCCTCTGAAAAAGTTAAAGTTCCAATCAAACAACTCATATCACAAACAAATTGAGACTCTTCACACAACACCAACAACAGAACCTCAAATTGAGTTTTACAAGTAGCATCACAGGGGAACCAACTAAATCAAGTAATAGACTAACACCAAAACAGGATTCAAATGGAAACAAAACATTTAAGAAACTCTGAAAAAGTGTTTACCAGATGAGAAGGCAAGGAGGTGATGTGATACTCATGCAGAACCCAAGGAGTTCGAATTCCATTAGTACCTTTACCTTCATGGTACACAAGCGTCTTCTTTATCCCGATCTCACCTTTATGTCCTCTCTTATCTTTGATTATCCGATCTTTACCAGTAGGTTTCCAAAACCCAAAACCCGTAGTTCTCTTCATCGTCGTCTTCCTCGCATTCGCATACACGATCGGTGAGAAGAAGAACCAAACAAGATCATCTGAATTGATCTTTGCCAAAGCTGCAACACAGATCCCCAAAATCACGCCCACAAAATCAGAAATGGTCAACGAAGAGATCGAGAAAAAGGATCACGAGAGAGATAAACTTACAAGGCAAATCCTTAGGTTCGAAGCTACATATGTTGATCTCACCAATCGCATTATCAACAAGCCATATCTTGCCCAGACATTTGTTTTTCAGATAATCGTTGACTAATTCCTCCCCAGTTGGAGAAAATCGATAACCAATAAAATCTACCAACATCTTTCTTCACAGAAACTGATCCAAGAAAAACTAAACGTTTAGAATATCGATGTTTGATCTCTCTCTGCGTTTCGTTTCTTCTCTGTTTTTCTCTCTGAGTCGTGTTGTGTGTGAAGAAAACCAACCCTCTTACACAAGTTTATATAACACGTTTGTTTTTATTTTTTACCTCGTTTTTTTATTTGAAAATTTAACAGTAAAACATTTTAAGTAATTGATGAGTTGATTTTTGAAGATTACTCAAAAGGAAAACGTGAGAATGACATGGCGAATTTTAATTGGGCAACTAAGTAGTCGCGCCAACACTGCGTTAAATTCTCTATCTTGAAAAAACAAAATATTACTTGAAAATTTATAATTGTTTTTTTTTGGTCAAGTTATTTTAATTATTGTTGATAGTTGTGTTTAGCAGTCTTTTTTTAGGCTGAAAATTGTGTTTAGTAGTCTAATGACTTCTAAGCCGACAAAATTTTGGTGTTAGTAGCCTAATTCTCTTACATTTTGGATGGTTTAGCTGTAGATTTACAATATGATCAATTTATCAAAACAAAGAAAAATGATCAAATATTATTTGCGTAATAATTAAATGAGAATAGTACAATAAATCACATTGAAAAATAAGTATTATATCCGTTTTATTTTATAAAGATTTTAGAAAAAAACAATTTTGTTCAATATTACAAAGTGTTTTACATATTTATATTTAAAATTAAATACATTTTATTTGTTGTGACTATTATTAATATTCTCAAATCTCTTATATGATTATTGAAATTTTAATTAATTAAAATATAAAATAATTTAGTTGATAAAAGTTTAAATTTCTAAATCTGCATGTTTATTAATAGCTCCTCATAAAATTGAGATCCAATAATTTGGTTTTTTTTTTTTTTTTTTTTCAAC